>PNEQ01008538.1:0-30184 GCA_003012365.1 Medauroidea extradentata | reverse complement strand
TACATATTCCTAGCATTTTTATAATTTTATCTCATTTTGACATTGTCACTTTTGGCAGTAAACCGACGATATATCATCTCACTAATCTCAGGTTTGGGGCACCAAATATGTTTCCGCGAAACCTTTACTCTCTGAAACTTTGTAATGTCAATAAAGTTAAAGTGAATATTTTGACAATATATAATTGAGGGCACCGTCATCAATGGTTGTGCACAGGGTAAACAGATGTTTCTCATTCGATTAACCACTTACCTTAGACGTATGTAACTACCCTAGAACGTCAAATTGGCAGTTTTATAAATAAGGCCCAAGCGAAGTCGCTGTTAGTGGCAGGGACAAACTTAAGACTGCTTTTCGCGTGGACAGCTATAGCTACTTATCCTGCTGCAGAAATAGTTCAACTAGCCGCTTGGACATTCTAACACTTGATGACTGAAGTACCAATCTTGTGTGCAAAGAGGTTTTTAAATTAAAGTAAATATTATCAGTTACGAATAATACTCGCGAGCAAAGCCGCGGGGGACTGCTAGTACAATATAAAAATGAATATTTGTTTGTTCGTCTTCCTTGCACTCCTATACCATTCGTCTTATTGCGACAAAACTTTGGCAATTTATACGTGCAGCCGCGAAGGTTTCTGCCGTCAAAAATAGGGGGTAGGGGGCAAAACGGACTAGAGGGCAGAACGAGGTACCCAAGCAATTGTATTGAGCATTGCAATGCATGCCGGTACAGCTAGTAAAATATAATTCTTTAGCACGATTATTGACATGTCGGTATTAAAAATGCTCACTTTACCATGGACGGGCTATATAAGACCTCAGTTCCTCAGTTCATGACCTAAGTCTGCGTTACAGGTGCGATACCCCAGGCCTATGGTATCCTCCTAATACGATATTTATTTCATTTCGTAGATCAGTTTACTTCCCGCCTGTGGGAAACGACAGATCCCTCGAGTGACAACATTTAACCCCTTAGAAACAATACGAAAAGAAAAGCAATAGGGTCGGCTCTGGAACGTCTGAAAAGGCGCACACTGTTTTCGTTATAGTTCTTGTTCGCAATGGTACTTTACGCGATGACCCTATAATTTTACTAGAGCTAAGTATTACGTTAAATAAAACGAATGCTTCAATGTATCTCCTTTACAAATCAGATTCGAACTTTTGCAGACAGCGCAGTCTGACTAAAGCCATTCCAAGGGTACAAAAAAAACACGTTTTTTTTGAGGTGAACCGTTTATTTTTTTTGTTTTTTTTTTTTTTTTTTTTTTTTAAGACAAGGAAGTATAATGCAAATAAGCGCAAGCATGACACGTTGCTTCACCGCTCATACGCCGCGCCAATACTTCTAGTGAATAACTACATACAGACTGTTCCAGGTAAGGTGAGCGCTTTTCAATATCATCCTGTCAACAATAATATAAAAAAATACTTTTTAACATTGCACCAGACGTTAACACTTGATGAGGTGAAATATAGTGGACATCAATCATTGCAGCACTAACCTACGTCTTCCCAAAAAGTCAAGTGTGATGCATCTGCAAGGAAACAATATAAGAAAATGAATTACGAGGCGAGTTTGGCTTTAGTCAACACATTCAGTCTGTTAATGAAAGTATGTTACGAACGCGCAATAATCGCACCACGGACTGAATGGTGGACGAAACTGCTATTCGCAAAATGTACGATGACATTCGACACGCACAATGCGACATCGCAGCACTGTAGTGATCAGCCCAGTACACACGGGTATCTTTCCTGTACAAGAAGGTGAACACTTTCTTGTTCACCTCGACTTGTAGCGAACTTGTATCGTGTGAACGGCCACGAGCATGTTAGTGACTAGCATACAAGTACTTGTATACTAGCTAGTGCGGGATAGGGACGGTACTATTTTTCATTATCTTTCTTGTACTAGTCGAATGTAAACAAACAATTTTTATGCACGCGCGAATGTTTCTGAACAAAATAGCTTACAAATACGAAGCATTTTGAAATAAATAGTGTCTTAGCTGGACAAACGATGCTATTAAAGGAATATTTGCTGATCGTGCGCCATGTCACTTTACATTTGCATATAATTAACTAGAGACAATAATTCAATTTTTAAATTTAACAGTTTATTTTTGGTGCACGTAAAATACGTATTGCACTACACCTCCAATACACGAAATGCAATCTTAAAATCTGTATTAAAAATGTTAATGGTGTACACCAGATTGTACAAGAAAGTTGGCCGTGTGAACTGAACAGTTAATTTGGTAGGATACTAGGTAGAACACTGGCTAGTGTTCCCTTCTTGTACACATTTGATGCTCACTTTCATGTACAAGAAAGATGCACGTGTGTACTGGGCTTTAGTCCCCTGTTGCGCTCCATACACACCCTACTTATCTTATTACTACTATTCTCGCATGCACATTATGGGTGCAGGTTAATATCCCGATTCAAAGTTTACTTGACGTAGCCTAACATACATAAAATAATACATGGGCGTGGAGCGCAAAAGGGGGTTATCTCCGAGCAATGTTGCCACACTGTGCACGTAAAACGTCGTACAACATTTTACCACTTACATTTCCATCTACAATTCAGCCCAAGATTTTGTGGCTTGTTAATTATAAGTTTGTTTCTGGACGTCCTGTACAACTTTCTTCAATACCAGGTACTTAATGGCGCTGTCTACCGCAATTTTCATCACCATGTATTTCTTGTCATATTTGTATAAGTTTTTTTCCTTGTTTTAGACACAAAATATGACAATTTTTCTCTTATAAATAAATTTTTTTTATCTCGCATAGTTTTTGCGTAATGGCTCGTTAAAGCCAAAATTTGCATGTTTCCGTTTTAAGGAACACTAAAACCAACTCACTTACCAAACTGAAAAAATTCACCGTAAATAACAATGTTGTAGGTTACAATTCCAGCTATGTTAAACCACAAAATAAAATAACTTTGTATTTTTTAACAAATATTGAATTTTTACAATTTTCATTTTAAATTTCAGCAAATTTTATTTAAATACAAAAGTTTTTTATTCTTTGTTTTTATGAACGTAACATTGTAGCCTGTGACGTCTTTATTCACTGTGAATTTTTTCTTCAGTTTGGTATGTCAGTTGGTTTTAGTGTCGTCCTTAAAACGAAAACATGCAAAAATTTGGCTTTAACGAGCCCTTACGCAAAAACTATGTGGAAAAAAAATTATAAGAGGAAAATTTTGTCTCATTTTGTGTCTAAAATGAGAAAAAAAATCATCTGATACAAACTTAAAAATAAAAACATAGTGATGCAGATTGCTGTATCCCGCGCCCTTAAGGCCATGGTCTTTCATTTACTCCAAACAGTTGCAAATAACTCAAATATTTTTAACCAAATCTTTTGAAAAAATTTGAGACTGTATACAGCCATAGTGACTTAACTAATTACAGTAAGATTCACAATTTTGCCAGAGCGTTTTTAAAAATAATGCACCGCTTGCTTCCAAAAAATTATTTTGCTTCATTTTGGCTTATTTTGACAACAAAATATGTGATATTTCAGGGGCAAAAATCTGAAAATCCGTTTGGTGTATTGCAACAGAACATTTCAGACACAAACGATGATATATAAGTGTTAAAACTGTAAGAATGCATTTTTTATATCTGTATTAATTTGCGTTAAAAAAATATTTTCGAAACCACCGAAAAACTAAAAAGCGAGGCCGTGAGAGGTTGTTTCACCTCTTTTGTTAATAATCCTATTCATTTCCGTTTAACAAACGAAGGATGTAACGTATAACCGGCCATGTTTCTTTATAGAAACATTACATTGTACTATAAGGTGCGAATTATTGTACGCAATCGGTACTGGCAGATATTAAGTGTTTATTATTTGGCGAGAGAGAATTTTTATTTTTATTTTAAATTAGCTTAGTTATTTTATGGTTACGCTTTAATTTTTTAATACAATGTACGTAATTAAAGGTAAAGTAATTAGTTATGTCCCTATTTAAATATTTTAAATTAAATCTTACCCAATTTTTAATCAGGAAGGAATTAAGAAAATTTCATCATAATAAAAGACACAAGCTCTTAAATTTTAATTATGTGCCAACATTTTTAAGTCGACTGTATATAACCGTCATTTCAATTCCCACAGTAACTTAGAGCGTGTGTGCGGTTTTATTTTAGAAGCAGCAGTGACAATGTACTTCAGGTGGCCGGCGAGCTGAGTGCAGAGCTCCGGCCGACACAAGTTTGTTCCAAAACTGTTCAACGAGTCTTAGTGATGTCTGCTTAGGAACAACATTAAAATACTCGTCACGTGTGTATGCCCATTTCTAATCCCCCGATAATCTTTCAAGCTTATTTTCTTGCACACTAAAATAGCAACAAAAAAAAACATACGTTTTGCGATCCTTTTCAAGTATGAAAATCTTGTGCAGACTACAAAATATTTCGACAGTATTGATCATGCCAAATATTTTGAGTGCTCACCACAGAAACATTTTGTTTTCAGCACTGAAAAAACTGTCGCCAATAAATAATTTTGTCTACCACAAAGTTATTTGGCTGGGAAATGTATTAAAAAATGCTTGTTTCAGTGGATATGCGTGTTCAATACCCCTTCGACTTAAATATTACGTCATAAAATGATAGGGTCACAGCTGAATGTGCCACCGAGGTGATCTGCCTTGCGAATGACTGCAATTCAGTTCATATGACTTGCGTCTAGAGGCTGTCGTGAAGCGTGATACGTGTGTTGTATCTAACTTTCCTCAAAAATAAACTTAGTTTTACGGTAGACTAAGAAGAAATTTTGAATTCATACTTGGGCTATGTCCTCTTTTTCCTATGCAGTTTTGTGAGAAAACTGCAACTCAGAAATACTAAGTTTCGACGACGAGCCAGTCAGCACAGTTATCAGGCAACTACTTGATTCACACATATTATAACATCATAACCATCGACACTGTTCCCATTTAGTATTATATACAATAGTTGTGTTGTTTCCTATAGCTTATCACTGCGCCAGTGCAAACGTCTCGTACTATTAGTCAACACGGACCCACAGATGTTGTACACATCGGGCTGATCGGAAGGACTATGGCAGCAAAAATGTTTCATGGCTCTGTAGGACTGTTGACCACATGCAGAAGCGATTAATCTGAGGCAAAAAACGTATTCGGTTTAAACCATTATTGATTCAAGGTTAAATTAATTTATCCAATCAAAACATATTATAGAAGTAACTGCTAACTAAGCAAAAAGCAGTACAATTAAATAAACGCTGAAACACAACTGACTGATAAGACATAAGCACAAACAATTCTGCTGCGTCCTCTCTGTGACCCCCAGTATTCATGGCACAGTATGGCGGGCGCGTCTACAACACGTACAAGCGCCCGAACGCATAAATCTTTAAATAAAAAACGTACTGTTAAACTGTAATTGCGACATGAAACGATGACACCGGACTCGTTGGAAAGCATATTAACAAGCACATAAAAAATACTATGTATGTGACTTACCTTGCTCGGCAATCTCTTTGCGACGACGGCCATCATGATGCTTAAATCTGTAAGCAAAGGAAACATCGAATCAAAGCATTTCTGTGGCAATAGCAGCTGGAATAAATATTTAAAACATGCCCATCCACCAGAATGATAATGAAAAGTGGCAGGTACATTAATAAAACATCATGAACAAGATTTCGAGTATGGGATATACTGAACCGAGTTCACGAACACCCCTCTCCTCCTTTCCTTTATCACTATTTCTCTCCCTCTCTGTTTTACTCTCTCTTTCTCTCTCTCTCTCTCTCTCTCTCTCTCTCTCTCTATGGTCACAACAAGAAAGAAGCACGCCTGCCAACATGAGTATACGGATATAGAGCCTACCCTGAACACGTTGCATTTCCGAAAACGAAACACATTCTGCTTGTATTCCACTAAGAGTGTTTTGTATAACAAGGCCAAACTGGAAAATTAACAAAACCAAATTAGAGCACATAGTCTGAAATTTCTGAGAACAAATCATTACGTGAATAGTCTAAAGTGAATGCGACACTTTTCCCGAAAAGTAAGTACGCTTGTTAGCGGGGCGTACTGCAACATTATTACAGTTGAGTATACCTCTATCTCCGTACATGTCTATATCTGTATCCACCTATCTCTATCTATCTCTGTCTAACGCAAGGAGGTTATTGGTCTAACCTGATCTCAATCTCTCTATCTGTATCTTAATAACTCTCTCTCTCTTTATATATATATATAAAGAGAGAGTTATTAAGATACAGGTAGATAGATTGAGATTAGGTTATATAGAGATACGTGGATATATATTATCTCTTTATATCAGCTTGTGTGCATTCAGAAAACATACTAGAACTAACAACGTAACTTCCCGCTCCTAAGATGCAATGATTTCTTCTTTACGCAGAGAACGCTCTACAGTCTTAAATAATGTTCGCGATGACAGTTGTCACAAAATGCAACACTTGAGAGCAATACAGCTGATGTGAATCATGGCAGAAAGATTGCCAAACACCTAGAGATACCGGATAAGTATGTAACACGACACTTTGAAAACAGCCGCTCAACATCAATTGGACATAATTATGCAATCAATCCTGTAGGTACCATTCATAACAACGGCAGTTCGCTCCCTAGCTCATAACCACGTCCAATTACTCTACCAATCTGAATCAGGTACGAAGACGCTATTCCCTGGATCCCTAGGATAGCTCTTCGATACTAAAACCATGCGCATATAGCCAAGAAGTTGGCATATGTCACACGTAGTATTTGCAAAGTCACAAACTGAAATTCGTTTCTTTTTATAATTGCCCAGCCCTATTCAAAGCAATTATGCCAGCAGATATTAAAATGAGCCACCAAACATTTCAAATCCCTCGGGCAGTACAACGTATTTCAATTGCAACAATAAATATTTTTTACTTTTGTTGGTTATTAGGCATCACATTTCAACCAAGACAATGTGAAACTATTTTACATACTTCATTATTAAACTTGATACAAATTTAAAAAAATAAATGTAACTACTACAAATTTTATTTCAAAATAAAAATATCCCACTATTTTCTAACCTATTGCCAGCATTAAGTATGGCACTCAAAATTAAGATTCTAATAACTACGACATTTATCGAAGGCTGATCGAACACTGTGATGCACACGGCGAGGTCTGAATAACTCCCCGCAGTTATCTCGACACAACGCCAACATTTCATAACTGAAGAGCGCGCTGGAATGCAGCTACGCGCGTCACACGAGCAGAGACGGTGGGCAGGAAATCATGACGGCGCGAAGTATGGCGTCCAAGCGGCGACGTAGTTGGGAGCTAGAAGGCCGTCCAGTGCAGACCCGCTCAATTATTGAAGGTCATTAACCAGTAGTCCAGACAGCCGGCCACGTGAGCCGCCCGCCGGCTGGTTCACCGCAAACCAGGAGTAATTAAACCCGTACACACCAGCCCTCCCGCTGCTCGACATGAGTCCATCTCGCTGTCCACCAACCACTCGCTCGTCGATTCAAGAGTCGCGCGGCATCGCCAGAGCAACCACGCTCCGCGGATGTTGGTCGGTCGAGAAGACCGCCTTCCTTAGCCCACTTCCTTGGCTTAGAAAATACTCGTGCGTTAGCCTGGACACTATGCACCTACTCGAAGAAATTGCAACTGTTGGAAAGAAGCGTGTGGGATTTGTGGGGCGACAGGTTTGTGTTTTAACTGTGAGGAGGGAAAATTCAGGCCTATAAATGGACACACGGGTATAATAATTACCTTACATAATTATCTGCAACGCAGTTCGTATCAGATTACGATAAATACACCTATTAGTAGGTATCAATTCACCGACTCATTGATACTTGTTAGTTCACGGCAATATTAATTAACTACTACATTTAACCGAAGAATTTGAAGGAAAAATAAGAACGCCTTCTGGAAGTACTAGACTTCCTACCAGACATATAATCGTAGTGAATGTGTCAAAACCATTTCATAAGCAATTAAATTATGTTTCGTATTAAATAATGTTGACCGAGTGACCGAGAAATTTTTTATTTTCATGGAGCGGGAACAACCATTTGTACTACATGTTTGCTAATCCTTCTGGTACGTAAGCTTTATTTCTAAAATTACTACCACGCTGGTTTTCAGAAAAAATGTGGTAATGCATACGAAATAAATATGTTCTAGTTTTATTGAACAACTGTTTATCAAATTGTCAGTATACTAGTACGTCAGTTTGGTGCACTGAATTGAACCATTTTGACAGCATTAAAAAATTCCACAGTGTTGGTGAAAATACATTGTCAGCTAGTAATTAATCACCAAGACTAGTTAAGAATGAATCTAACTAGCTGTTGAGCGAGGTGGCGCAATTGTAATACGTCGGACTAGCATTCGGGAGGGTTCAAGTTCGATCCCCGGCTCCGGCCATGATTACAGACTTCCATGGTTCGCCGAAATCGCTCTAGGCGACTTCTGGGGTTGTTCCTCAACAAAGGCCACGGATGACCCCTTTCCTAGTTCTTGCTCTTGTGTAAAGTTTCTAATAGACTTCTCTGTCGACGAGACGTAAACCCCAATAAAAATAAACAATATAACCAGTTGTGAAGTTTCCGTCAAGCATGAGCAGCAGCCAAACGGATGCGCCCTACGGTGGGAAGAGTTCTGCTCCCTGCTGTTTCGTTCCACTTCACAGAATAAAGTGAGACAACACCTACTCCAATCTCATACAGCAGATAACGCGGCGCACGCAAGGTTGTAGGCATATCAGTACAATCGCTACTGTTTCGTGTATAGATTTGGATCAAAGCTAAATATACTGCACATTCCTTCTCATGCCCGGGCTGTATCAGGTTGTGTACGTTTGTCATTATTAAAAGTCTGGCTTCGTTAAAGCAGAGTAAGCCTCTGTGGTATATGTAATGTTAGTATTTACGAATTGCCTGTAGTATTCCACCCTGTAGGAATGTTCGGAGTAGACTATAACATTAGTTCATTTAGACGGTTTCTGAAGTTGTAACAGAAGTAGCTTGTGGCGTCAGAAAGTCTATCAGTACATATTTTGTGCTCTAACGATGATATTTTTTCTAAAATTAACCCAGAAACAAGATTTATGACGGAAAATTCATAAATAAAACTGGCAACAATACGAGGAGGGCATTGAATTACACAAACGAAACAAACATTTTTTGATGTTCAGTTATTACCACATTGCGTTGTAAGATAATAAGGCAACCGGCCGACACAGAGCAAAATATTTTATTCTACTGTACTAAGTGGGTTCATAGGTAATTTTAGCGAACTTGCAGCTGAAAGTGACGTAAGCCCGAGCGCCATTTTACCCGACAGCCTACTTTAACACGAACTTCGCTGTCTGAAGGCAATGTAGTAATGATCTCCACCACGGAGGACCGAAGGGCTACTGGTAGCAACATAGGACCAGCCGACATTGTAAGGCACCTACTAACAGTTATGCTTGTGTGTTGGTTGTCTACTCCTATCATACGTCAGCTTGCATCTCCGAGTGGTCGGATGTATCGCCAGGGAATCCCGACAGGTGGCGCGGCCGAGGGTAGGGGATCAAGTCAATATTCGGCTCTGGCTTCTGGGTGGGCAGGAGAATGCATAAGTAATAGCGGCTTCCATCGAAAACGACACGGGATGTCACGCGCTGCAGAAGGAGAAGAGAGAGCGGGGGTTGTACTTCAAGGTATGTGGGATGTAGGCCGAACATGAAAAGACATTAAAAATGAACACGCCCAAAAAGTGTTCTGACAGCCAGCAACTTTACTAAGCCATGCAAAAAAACTTCTTTGAATGATTCTGCGTAATCGCACAGGAGTTTCATGTCTGCAATTCACATACTAGCTGTGAAACTGAACTGTAAAATAACTGGAAATTATTTTATAACTGTTCAATTTTTTTTATTTTACCTGTTAATGGTTAACGAGTGAACGACTGTGAGCTGAACTAACCAATAACAGATTTACAATTGCGAAAACCTGAGTTCAATAACACATATTTTTGGGATACTTTGTTGAGAAGAGTTTCCAGTGCTAGAACCCATCAACCACTTTCGAATCGCTTTGAATTCAATTGCATTCTAGAAATAATAGTAACAACTTTAAAATGCTTTGTTTATATATGTTCTGTGTTGAACTTTAGTATGGAAACTTATATATATTAAGGTACTACGCTATTGCCGTGCTGGTTTCTCCCAATTTGACTTGACCTACTTTAAATTTATGAGCCAGAATTCCTTTAACTATTTTACTAGTAACATTCTTCTAAGTGCTCAAATCACAACAGTTTCTGCCTGTAAATACTCCAGCACAGTTAGAAAACTAACCAAGTGTATATTTAAAATGAACTGTTTAAGGGTGCTCGGTATGGCATGTAAAACAGTGGGAAACATGTGTGCCGCTATTTATCATTTTTGAGAAAACGAATGAAGTTAAAAGTATATCGTTTTCGGAAGTAGGTGTCGTAATGTCGTATGTCTAAGACATTTAATATGTATAAAAATTCTTTTAAATTTTTATGAAAAAAATCTGGAAAATAAGCTTTTTTTTTTTTTTTACTGATTTAGTTAATTATAGATTATAGTAGAGTATGCATGAATAACACACAAAACCATGTCTTAGACTTGTACCTTACCATGCTCTATAGTATGTTGCAATCAAAACATTTCTGGAATAATTATAAACCTGTAAAAACAGTAATCAAAATTAAATTATTTCAATTTTTTATCCGACGAAAACAGGACATCTACTTGTGGAGATATGTTGCTTCTATCCGCAGAACCTTGAGTGAACGCATAGCAATTATGAGAGGATAAGAAGTGGCAACTCATGTTACCAAAACTGACAGGGATTATCTACATGGCCCGATCTATCAGCTAGAGCCCGATTCTCACGAAAATGCCTTCAGGTCTGTGGATAAGACGAGTGAGGTGTCATTTTACTCAGTTTTTTTGTGTAGATTACGAATATTCTAACCCGTAAAACGAAATTTCTATATATTTTTTTCTTTTTCTTTAAAAACTATATGGAAGCTACCGATTTAGATTTCTGGGTTAGCATGTTCGTAATCTACACAAAATTCTGAATAAAATGACACCTACTCGTCTTTACCGCATGATTGATGGCATTGTTTCACTCAGCTGATATAATATAGGTGGTTCACTGTAAACTGAGTACTTCCTAATACTTATAATAAACCAATAAAATATATTTATTAGAGTTATAAAAATTAAGTTCTGAGAGTTGTGAAATGTTTACACTAGCTTTAGTTACACGTAAAGTTTTCGTATTTAAAGTAATAAATATGGCGGTATATTGGCTCACAGAAAGTTGTACGCAGTGCTCAGTTTACCCTGAACAGCCTATGACAAGCTTGTTCCCTTTTCTCAATTGGTTCATTACAAGATTATGTTTAGAACGATCGACGTTTTGAAGATACCTCTATTGAAAATTATGTATAAGTTATATAATAAAAATAATCAAAACTGCTCGGTATTTATTCAATACACTAGTAAGAAAGCATTTTAGAGCAAAATCATCAGAATAATAGCTAGCATAAGAGCCGCTTACTCACGCAAATCCCAATTCCAGAAACAGAAAATACACTGCCATCCTTGTAAATGCATATAACTGTTACTTTCGCAATTAAAAATTTTAAATTTTTTATAAAGGTCTGGAGTTCGTTTTGGTTAAGTACTTAGGACACGACCCCAACCTTCCAGAACACAGCCTCAGTATCAGCCAATTTGTATATAACTGCAATAGCGTACTTTTCTTTGGTTAGTTTTATTTTTATAATGTTCAGTTTCATATACGGAGACGTAAAATCCTGCAATAAAAAAAACTATGCATATTTTCAAACATTACATGTGTTTTAATGAATTACATGTATTTTAAAAATGATCTTAAGTAAATAAAATTGCTACAATAGACAAGTATGGTGCGGTTAACAGCATATTCATTTTTCACTTCTCACAGGTCTCTTTTCTTGAGCCCTCTAGGCTTCTTGTTGGGCTGTTGTTATGTAGAGGGGGTCTTTCATATCCGTCTTCAAGCAGACATTCAGAGACACTGAATACAATAGTGGAAATAGCTTTTCTATATTCCTACTGGTTCATAAATTACGCCCTAGTGGGAGGTCCATAAATCTTGGGGGAATATGGGGGTAAAACGCGATTTTCGAAGCAGTTCTGTACCTGAAAACAATAGCAAATTACATAATTTAAATGTTGCAATTGAATTGGATGACATAGGATACACAAATTCCGGCCTAGTGCGTAGATCACTGTCTACGATGGAAATTGTGTGTTAAAAGTACAAATACAAAGTTTTTGTGCGAAATGGAACAATATAAATTACCTTCATTAATATATTATAACTTACTTATGATTACATAAGACGCATAATGTTACCAGTTTCCGAAGTACCAGTGACAATGACAAGTTAGTGTGTCAGAGAGGGAGACAACTGTAGTTCACACATTTTCCGCGGACACACAAAGGTTTGTCGAGCAGCATGTACGTGCATGCGCTTTTGTTGAATTGATTCTAACGAAGCCTAGCGACGTCCTCTACTGCTTTTCTATTACTATTCATACTGGCTTGTTGACATTCCGCACTTCGCCAAATTAGCTAAAAATGGTAACTTCGTACCCCGAAAAATATATTTCCCGTCATGTGATGACATCGCATGTGTTACAAAGGAATGTATGGAGATTATTTTGCCGTCTATTCTAGGTCTCTGAACTTCTTATTTCGAAATGACCGCTTCAATGCATAATTAACGATTTTTTTTTATAAAATAATCATAACTCTATAAAAACCATTAAAAATTTACTGTAACACAATGTATAGGTTAAGTAATAAAGAGCTGTACGAGTTGAATACATTAATTTTTAGTAGAAATGATTAATATAGGTGCGTAATTTTGGTGGCATATAAAAGGATACTTATATTTCGTCTTCATAAAAGGCCGAAAAAGAAATCGCAGAAAATATCTTTGTACAACATTCGTAAACCATATTGCAAATGAGAAAAATATTTGTGTGTGCTAAACCAGTGGCAATATGCATGCCATTCGGATCAGTTTAGAGTAAAATAGAGGGAGGGAGGGAACTTTTATTTTAAAAATATAACTCATTTTAACCAATGAGAATGATATATTCAGACAATTCTTGAAACCATTCGTTTGCAGCTTGTTTAATGATATACATAATAAAACGTATATATCCTAGCCAGATAAACTACGTTTCGGAGTTATACAAATCAGAGCACCTTAAGAATATTGTACGTAGTTCAAATAGTATGGTTGGAACAGTATAGCAACTCTTACAAAAATTATTGAAAAAACACTACGTTTGAATTATTTTGCATATATATTTCACGGTACACCTGTATACAAATTGCCATTCGTGTGATTTTACCAACAAATATACAAGACATTAAACTAAACACAATTATGCTTATCTACTGTTTCATTAAAATAAAAAATATTGCACCTTTTTGAAATAGAAACTGTTAATTTTTTTCTGCAACATTGTACTTGAAAACGAAGTGTTCAGTTCAACTAAGGTTAATTATACTATAGGTTAGAAAGAAAATACGTTTTCTAATGTGAGAGTTTGGCACAGGGCCAATGTCTGCAGCTATTTTAGCTTAAATCGCTAATGTACCAGATAAATACGAAACCATAGTAAAATGAAATTTAAATAAACTTTGAAATGATAGAAGTCATTTAATTTAATTTTAAAGTGAAAAGAAAACGATTTCGTGTTTTAAATTATTAAGTTAATGTAACTTAAAATGTACGAAAGCTCGCTCTGTGATTGGTCAGTTTGATGCACTACCGATACCAGCGCTCAAACGGCAGAAGCTTTCCGTGTGACAAACTTATAACATTGATCATTCTAACATGCAGTAGAATTAACCTTAGTTCAACTCAAGAGGCCGTGTCCGAAACGATTATTAAGGTTACTAAATCAATCACGTGACCAGGTTAGTGAAGTAAATATTTGGGGATTTAGGGTGTAAAATTCGCTAAGGTGAAGTAGCACGCTAAATTACGAAATACCTCCGTAAATTCGTCGGCTGCTGTTTATTTACGTTTTATACTCCGCTTTTAGGCTGAAAAACATATACATGTCCATTAAAAACAGTAATAATGTAAATTAAAAGTCCGTAGTGTTATTTTGTATGTAGAAAATAATTTTTTGGTTTAAAAATAAATTTCCTATTTTTTAATAAATCAACAATAAAACAAAATAAAGATTATCGTAAAATTCGTAATTTATGATGTGAAAAAGCAGCTAATTAGTTTATATAGAATAACGAATAGACAATTTATTCAACAGTGAAAAGTAAAAAAATAATAATAAAATAAACAAAACAACATCTAAATACCAACAAGTAGCCTATATAGTCTCGAACTTTGCCGCACGCAGCGATGTTTCATAACGTTTAAATCTATCCACTCTAAATTCCAAAACCCTAAATATGTAAAAGTTTCGTTTCGGACACGGCTAGACACGTAATGGAATTCTGCGTTTGTTGGCCAGACATTCTGCACTACACCTTCACGTAGCAGCAGTTTGAGGGAGAAACGTGTTCTCGGCACAACAATCCTCGCGTGTATCGTGTGTCACATTGCTTGCTCTTGGACTCGCAGTGGAAGAGGTGTCTAACGACCAGACAAGAAAATCCACAACTGTTAACCTCTAGTTTGATGGCAGTTATCCAAGAGTTCAGCTCTCTCAGTGTTGCCAAAAAATTATCTAAGTACAACATTTTGGATCCCAGTACACAATCGGTGATTTGAATAACAATCAACAGGTCCACTTGCATAGCGCATCAATCATGACCTGGTGACTTACCCGCAACTTGATGTAAGATCAAGACGAATAGCCGGTATTTTTTGTGACAGCATAAATGAGTTGGACAGGAGGTTGCTCCAACGGCTGGGGAAAAACAACACTAATGTTTGGTTAATTCGTGGAAAATAACACAAGACAGCTCCAATTGTACTTTCTCGTTCCTGCAAAAAAAAAAAACATACTTCAACCATCCATACAAAGTTCAGTTTAACTGAAGTGGCAAAAAAAACCTTGTGTCGACGAGATGACACCAACTGTTAGATACACATATGGAACTTATTTGTTACGTAAGCGTGAATCAACTTAAAAAAAAAAACAGTTTCTATTAATTTCAATGTTACACTTTCGCCAAGATGTAAAAAATATATTTTCCGAAACTTGCTACATGTAAAAACGTTCCAGCAATATCCTAATGATCGTGAAGAGCATATAGAAAGTAACGGTTAGGTTCGAGAAACGACGGAAAAACTCTCTTTGAAACAAATATAGCAGTTGTAAAACGGAGGCTAATTCCACTGGTGAAATAACAGTACTGACCCCATAACTAAATATGTTTCGGTTCGCCGTTGAAACTTTGACATGCGATATTTAGTACGCCACATTAAAGTACGTTTCAGAAACCTAGAAATAAATGTTTTCTGTTTCAAACGCCAGTGTTTTGACATTTCCTTAAAGCCTACCAAAACATTACGGCGAAACATCTATTTTGGACGGTTTTCGCTTAGGCCTATCAATAGTGTACATTTGATTTCAATACGTTAAAAACAGACGCCTGAACATTAAAAATTTTAAAAACTGACAAACAAGAATCCGCTAGACACAATACTAAAATTCAGTGTAAAGGGTAACCAAGGTGGTAAAAATGACACATGAAATTTGCGACACGGAAAGTTCCGACATTGCTATTACTTGCCACAATGTACTACATTAAATTACGATAAGGCGCCCACTTACCATACGATTATCATCTATACGGCCAAGACACGGAACAGCCGTGCAAGTCTTTCATTTCAGTAGCACGGCACTCTTGAATGTCAAACTCGAACCCATGTGCTGCAACATTTTTCCATTTCATATATTCATGCAGGCACAGGGTTTTAAAGGTATTCAACACATACTACGGCTTCAAGCACTGTAAAATATTTTACAATCTTCCTTTTAAAAAATGCAAAACACGTATAGTTTCAAACGAAAATCTCAAGGTGCCAGCAAATAGAATACGCATACAGGTATATCAACTGCAATACTAATCGATGTCTTCCTACACATGCGTCGAAAATAGGCACGTACTGAGAAATCAAGTAAAATAGCATGACATCACCTTTTACACTGACAAAATTAGATGTTTCCGACAAATAAATAGGTTGATATTAATTTATCGTAGCAAATTAATTACTAATAAATTATAACATAGTAATGTTACTACTGGAATTTATTTGCTTCGACAATACAATTTAGTTGATGAAATTTATTTAACATAAACTTATACAGTATTTCACTGGTTATATTAAATTTTTCATTATATGTTTTTAACAAAACGTGTATTTGACTTTACCCAAAATATTCGTTCCAGTTAAAAATACTAAAGCTAGTTTCCTTATCCAGCTATATTTGCTTATACCATTATATTTAAGTCAACCGTATACATTATTTGTACCATGCAGATTTGGTACATTTAACCACTGCAAATATTTTAAACAAAGGAAAACTATATTTTGGTATGTACGTGTTCGCGTTTAAGGCTTAACGATGCCTGACGAAGAACAAAAAAAGCTACTACACGCACTGTCGTTTAGAAAACTTGGCTCATCTTAATTTTAAGTATATAGGTATGTAAAAAAAATTGTAGAGGATAAAGTTTAATCTCCTATTGTGTCGACAGGTTAGGTTAAACGAATGAAGATAAAGCGATTAAAAACAATCTGCCGAGTACACATGAGTCTAGTTCTAGTTTCCATTTAAAACTACCTAGAGCCACATATTCTGTACAAAATTCTGGGCAAGCTGTGGAGAAAAAAAAAACAGTAAAATTTTGTGTAGTCAACCAGATTACCAGAATCACGGGTTTGTCGGGGATTACATGTTTCCGGTTTGTGTATATAAACAAAACTTCTCCTACTGAATAAGTCGTGATGGTCTAGGCGCAAATTGCGCGGTCGACAAACTGAAGATCGTGTGTTAAAATTCGTATACATCAATATACTTGTCTTTATTTTTATTATTTTTTTATTTTATCAGCATATTTACGCTTAAACAGTACAACAACAGTTACTGAGAAAATAATTCTATTTTCAAATATAATAGTTGATGAGTAAATAATACAATTTTCATGATCGAAACAAATAAAATAAAACAGACGAAAATCACCAATTGTCGCGAAAAAAAAAAAGTGTAAACATAGACTTAATCATAAAAACAATAAAGGTCACTGAATGCAAAATATCAAATAAACAAGCACGAAACAAATATTACATGTAATATAAATACAGTAACTTGTCAGAAATCTGCTGCGAACGTCGAATATAGTAAAATATTTAAGACGTATAAAATAAGTAGGATTACAAACAATACACAACAGCATCAAGGGAGAACTTTAGATAACTTTTTTGTATTTTTGGTTTTCGAGCCATTACATTTATTCAAGTTGTTTAATCAAAATTTTCTCTTTGTCATGACATACGACATATTCTCGATAAACTGCTTGACATAAATAATAATGAAATCTTTCATTAATTTGTCATGCAGAATCATTGCAAGGGAAATATAGGTCAATTTTCAAGATTGATTTCAAGCCCAATATAAGATGGATAATTAACACTATTGTGATTTCCAAAACTAATCACAAATATCTTCTATACCTCAACATTACCACATTTACCAAAAATATTTTAAAACATAAGTTATTGCAAAAATCGACAAATAAAATTTATTACCCAGCTCTTTTCACAATCCTGGTGATCGACAAAAGCTGAACACGTGACCGAGGAAATCTACCTTTCTCCAGCTCGTGAGATTTTGTAGACTTCTTTTGAAGCAAGAGGGATGTTTGATGCGCATTACTAACAGAAAGGTACAAAACAGAAAGTCTTCACGAAAACTGCCAGACGAACAGCAGCAATCCGCCATTGAAACATTGTATTTGTTCTTGCCGGGAAATACGTCATACAAGCTCTCAAGCCCACCCATGACTGAGTAGGCATTGTACCCGCAATGAGGACAGTGTGTTTAATAACACGACCTACGCTGACATTTAAACAAAGCCGTGGTTAACTTGTATGACTCGCTTTCGGAAGGTCGTGGATTCTATTCCGACCAGCTGCACAGGAGACAGTTTCCCAAAGTTATGGTAGTTTTTCCAAAACTTTTATTCAAGAGTGAGTGAGAGATACTGATCAGCGCTCAACGCCAAAGTCTTTAGCGCTGGTTAGGAGTGACTTGAGGTGAGTATGGAGCAGCGCCGGAATGAGAAGGCGGGAAATACGGCAGATCCCCGAGAAAACCCGCCGACCAGCATCATCGTCCGGAAGAGTTCAACTTGCGAAAATCCGGGACTGATCCCGGATCGCGTTGGTGGGAGGCAATTGGTCTAACCATTCGGCCACCGCGGCCCCCACTATTCAAGAAGCTAAAGTTATTGACAGCGTCAAGGCACAAATAATGTGTTTTGCCTAAGTGATTTCCATATATCAGACTTAGTTCTGAACCGATGGAAGACATTTTTCTTGTATGAAATATTATAGTTTAGTAAGGAACTGATCACCAGTATCTTAAGACTCAAATTCACTCACAAAATTAAATTGAATTTTATTTATTTATTTTTGAATTTCTGAAGAGAAAAATGTAAAATCTGCCATTATACCGCAAGTTCTATTTACTTGGAGCTTAATAAAGGACTCGCAGCTGAAATGGCAACGTATGATTACACCACAATCAGTCTAGCTATTTTTTACATACATAACTTGTTAGACTGATTAGGACAGAAATATATGTTAACAGCGTAGTGTATTGCAGCGCAAAGTAAGTTTAAAGAGTATTTGCCATATATCTCAGATTTAACATTTTTCTCCTCAGAATTTCAACAAATGTGAAAAATAATACAATTAAACATGGTGACTGATACCGAATCATACGTAACACATAATGAAGAACTCTCTAACTACTAACCTAATTGGTCGGACTCTTTACTACAAACATGCGTTTTTTTAAGTCTACTTTCCGAATGAAAAAGTAGGCTTATGAGATCACCTTCTTGTCTGTGTGTGCGCGCATGTATGTATGTGTGTGTCGCTGCGTGCTACTAAAAACTTTTGAACCAGTGGACCGAATGTCATCGAACTTTGCACACATATAATACTTGTTGTAATCCGATTTGAGTTTTATATGTTTCGTTTACGCCTTGTTTATTTAATTTTATAATGGCGGCTATTTGAACATTTTTCGATCAAGCTAGATACCTAAGGTACCGTACTGTAGGATTTAATCGAACCTGGTACACACACACTACATACAAAGCTGACTTGACTTTTGTTTAATTCGTTCATCCTGTGTTTAAATTTTCAAAATGGCGGCTATCCGCAATGCTTATATTTTTAGCATAGTTATACTGTATTACATATCATAGGAAATATTTTTCTGGATTATGTCGAACTTGGAACACACATACTACATACAAAACTGACATGACTTTTCGGGAAACCATGAGAAGTCGACAGCAGAATATCAGGGGTCCTCACTGAATGCGAGTACGTGTTACCTTCGCGCCAATTCGCTCGGTAGTTGTTAAGTTAATAATGTAGTAATTAATATATTAACAATATAGTATGGTTCAATTAAAACGATGTTGAGTAATTCGTATTCAACTAAGTCCGTTGGTGACTAAAAATTAACTGCTAAAATACCAAATTGCCCAGACATTTCATTATAACTAGAGCCACTATAGTGTCGCGAAAATAATTAACACCATTTTGTTGTCAACTCCTAACATGCACATCGCCAGCTTCTTCGTGGTTATTGGCAGCGTGTCTTTGTTCAGATACGTCTCTCATTTGACTGCACCAATCAGAACAAGGTTATCGTGACAAACATTCGTCTGTGATTTGCGAGCAGAAACCTAGGACACGTGAGAGTTAAAACATCCAATCAATGAGCATCATGAACCAGAGCTGCAGATGTGTGCACAAGGCAATGAAATTAAATAGGAATGCAGGTTTAGGGTCTCATAAAGATGTGACTACGTACAGAGGCACTACTAGTCCGTCCTCCAGAAGAAAAGATACCCGACACGACCTGACAACTGTGCGGATGGCTAAAGCGGGAATGTGTCCTCTGGTGCAACCTGGCGGCTCAATGAGACGAAGTAGCGCTCCTCTGAGAGAACCGCCCAACTATGCGAAATTCTACAAGCAAAATGGACTTAATTGTTACCTGTACTATGTAACCTCTAGTCTATCCTTACTCAATGGTAAAGCTTATCACGCACCTACTTAGATAGAATATAGTGAAAATGTCACGATAATGATATCCGCTTTCAGCAAGCAACAGCCATGCTTGTTTCAGTTTAAATGGTTGTGTATTGCCTAAAATTTATTTGGATTTTGAGACTATTAAATATTTGGGTTATGCAAAAAGTTTTCGCCACAAAATCGTGGCTCTAATAATGACACAGACCAGGCCAAGTGAGTGAGTTAAGAGATTTTGGTCAGCGCTTAACATCGAGGTCTTGAGTGCTGGTGGGGGATGACATAATGTGAGTATGGAGCAGTGCCGGAATGAGTGGGCAGGGGTCGTCCGGCACGATCCGGGCCGAGTAATCGTTCGGTTAGCTAAATGGCACACGCCGTAATGAATACGTGTACTACAAAGCACCTCAAACCAAAGATAATATATATTCTGCGAAGGGGACGATGTTCGGGCGGGGCCTCGCCGGCCCTGAAAGCTGTCCTGCGCACGGCAGAACGGAAGCGTCACGCGGGCGAGAACAAGCGCCTGGCGTGGTCGGCAGACAAGGCACCCTCGTGCGTGCTGCTGCCCAGGCGGGACACGGCCACGACCTTTACGTATCGGGGCTTGCCCATCGTGGACCACACGTACACACCCCGGCAGGCCAGCCCCGCGAGTAATGGGCTATGCTAAACAACGCGCGTCGCACGACAGTCAGTCCGCGTCGTAAAGGTCTCTCTCTCACTCTGGTCGCCACGACAGGTAGCGTTTAGTATGCGCTGGCGCCGATAACCCGGCAACGCACACCCGGGCTCGCGAGTTTATTTATACCGGCGCTGCAGTTTCTCGATTCTTATTATTCCCCGTTATGAGGAGAGTATCGCATCACGCTAGCCGAGTTTCCCTCACGCCACACTGCACACGCTTGTTAGAACTATCACGCAGGGCCCGCTAGCATGACACCAGGAGGCGCACTCTCTCGGAGAATTTTTGTACTTGATCACAAAAAGCTACTTTGTAACCAAAGATGTTAGAAGGGTCCAGATGGAGCATGTCGCCGGGAATTGTAGCCAAACCAACGCTTGACGTGGCTGGTATCAATATGGCCGACTAATTAAAAATTCAGGAAATATTAGATAGGGGGTGTGTAAACAGGGCTAAAATATAGAGTTTTCAACTTAAAACATCAATTAAAGAGCATAATACATTACTTTACCATAAAACATACCTGTCTGATGTGTATTTTTGAGGTTAAAGCAATATGGCGGCTGGCAATTTTGGTGGCTACCTCTCTCTCCTATTGGCTTCACTCCCCTCGCCGTCATTCAGACCTTATGCTTATGTGCTTGTAACTATACCTGGTTCACTCTAACCAGTTCTTACGTTATCTACTGCCATCGTATCATTACAACATGCAAGCTGATAATTATATCAATTTGTACCGCACGCCGAATTGCTGTACTACTTCCAACCGACAAAACTGTGTACAGTTGTTTTCATAAAAAAACAACGCAATAGTAATAAAAACTACACTGCGTAAAACTTCGTACACATTAACAAACGAAGGTGAAAATTACGTAAATATTTGAAAATATATTAATTCCATGTATAATTACTATACATTTTAAAACTTAATTGTAATTGCCAAGTCATGATTAGCGATATGGATTCAAAAGTCCTAGTGCTGACATCAACAGAAATTCGGTGTTCTATGCGGGAAAAATTGTCAACAAAACCAACGATAAGAAAAATTCACATTATGCTCACTTAGATTACTTCGTATCGTTTTGGAAAACCACATTTGGTCGAACATCAAATTAATCATGACAATAATTCACATCACAGATCTTGTTCACATCCAACGTCACATAACCATAACTTCGACCTAACCTCTGATGTCTATTGAGCTTGTAAACATCAGAGGCGTGGAGAGGCACGAAACAGACCAATTAATTTTGGTGCGGAACCAAAACGGAATACGGACATGCTATAAAAACTGGCAGTACGCCTAACTTAAATGTGATACAAACAGAGGAAAGGAGCCAACTATGTAATATGCCAGTTTTGGTAAACGGACACACGGCAGCACAGCATCAACGTGGCGCGCGGAAGCACCAGTGTGACCTACTTCGAGTGTGTGCAGAAACTGCTCAGTTGAGACATGTTGTTTGTTGAAGGTGGTTCACTGTGATTTTTTACTCTTTGAAGAATTAGATTCAGGTAAGTTGACGTGAATAAAAATAAGTTGTTAGTGTAAACAACTGTAGTCAAGTACCGTATTATAAGTGTAAGGATAGAACTTCATAATGATGTTATGTAATACAATATTAGCTATATTGGTGTGACAACTCTTACCGTTTAAATTCCAAAATGGCTGTGTATATAATATGGAACAGCTTGTGTTCTAAATATGGAACAGTATTCCATATTTGGTGCAGCATTTCACACTGCCCTGACATAATTTCTTCTTTTACACAGAATGATGTCTGGCCGGAAAGAGAAGCCCAATAACCACAACCCAAGAAGTGGAATGCTAACGACAAGGCGCACGCAATTACGCAAGTAAGACAATATTCTATGGAGTATTAAATGGCAACAACTGTTTTCAGTGTTCCATGAAAGACAATGTTTCGTATGACGTCGAAAAATGATGAAACACTTACAGAAACAAATAAATCTATATTAGGCAGGCAGGCATCCCGTTATAACAGAGTATTTGCAGAGGACTTCCTTGCTGCTGAACAGGAATACATGCAGATTACACCGCATTCAACAGACCTACAGACGGAGGTCTACCGGAAGGCGAAGTCATTGGACCATGAAATGCGGTTCCTATTCTAAAAATCGTAAATAAAAAGCCCACATAACGGAAGAGTGCCTGTTAAAGGGGAGTGTTAAGACAATCGTATCGTAATTTCAGTTTTGAGCCATAACATTTATTCGAATTATACTATCAAAATGTTCTCTTCGACACAACATAGGATATTTTATTGGTAAACTGCTTGCCATAAATGATACTTGAATTTTTCATTAATTTGTCATGCAGACATTGCAAGATAATTATAGGTTAACTTTCAAAAATTCTCTTGCAGTGATGATTCTGCTTGACAACTTAATGAGATTCCACTATTATTTATGTACAGCAGTTTGCCAAGAATATATCCTATGCTCTGTCGAAGAGAACATTTTGATAATACAATCTAAATAAATGGCATGGCTGAAAAACTGAAAATAAGTACAATACAATTTTTTGAACACCACTCCTTAATGCAGCACTTTTAACATACAAACACACTTTGGAGGAGTCACTAAAATGCTTCGAAACAAAAAAAAAATAAATATATATATATATATATATATAAAATTCAGTCTTAACATGATCTAGTTCTAAAATGCAAAGCTTCAACAGGCTCTCTCAAAGAACCACACAAAAGACGCAAGAACAGAAAAAACGGAGATGCAAAAGTTCTTCAGCTTCTGTAACAGACATTGTCCTAGAGCCACACAAAATTCTGTCTTCTTGCAGTGGTTCGGTGGCACGCAAGAAGCAAAAACAGAATAAATAAAGTTGCAAAAGTATGGCGAATGTAATCAATGCGCTATTTTCATAGCCAGATCATAATTTCTAAGACTAATGACAAAATTCCGTACTAAGCACCACTTCTCACAGTGGCCAAAAGTACATCTTTAGATAACATTTTCTAGTTTTGGAATGTGGTAAATATGTTTGGTTTTAACCTTACTGTCGAGACCTTATATAGTGATTTAATTAATCACAACGTATGTGCACGAAAGTAATCAAACTCTAATTATTATAAATAAATATCAAAATTGTATTCCATATTTAGCTCCTTTCCTCAACGAATGTCCAAAAATACTTTCTGTGGATAAAATTATTGCATTACTTTGAGATATTTCCGTCCGTACTGATTATTACTTAACTAAATGTTTCGTATTTTCGCTTACAAGTATTAAAATATCGTACATAATTGAATACTGGAAAGTATACCAAGAAACTGGTACGATTAATGTTGCATCCGTCGTTAAATAACTCATGAATCAAATGTACTGACGTGTCGTCCGCTAACCATAATTACAATAACAAACGTACAGCGGCATGGCCTGTGTGTTCGTGTGCAAATACTCCTATATTTGGTATTAAAATGTTCTTATTATTATAGATGCATTGGAAAATTTGTTTGTATGTGACAGGTGAAACTCTATTTCTTGTGCAAGATTACAGTACACTGCGGCCGGCAGCCAATGAACATATTTCTCAACTGTTTATTCTAGAACTCAGGTAAGAGTAGACGGAGAACAGCTACTAGGGGCAAATTCGCAGGTCCACTGACATGCAGACTAGTCTCTGAGAATATCTGACTACACCAGCTGCTCATTGGCTGCTCGCTGACAGCGGCATCACGTGATTATGCCTGCATTTAGTTGCTTATTTGTTACTGGTTCAACGTCCTACAAGAGGTTCCAAATCTGTAAAGGACCAACTGCGAAGGCGACATTAACTTACAGCTGTTAGCATTCTAGCTTCTGCTCAAAAGAAAACGCGAATGTTCCATGTCCCTACTAATTACTGAAACACTTCTCAGTCAGCTGTACAAGAAGAAAATCGCAGATCTTTTTAAAGTGGTTGTAAATATTTAAACGTCTATGTGAACGAACGGAATTTATGTTTACAAACACTGTGTCTGACGTAAAACAAAACGTGGACTGCACTAAATATCGCCCAAATTGACATAAAATTTCATGGTCTCGGTAATTAACTCGCCCATGCTTCGAATGAAGATGGAACCTGCTTGGAACGTGACAAGCTGACCAGAGACACAAGCAAAACCTGACCGGCCAGAGTGGACACGAGGATCCTGGGGACGCTACACCCGACAGATGCGGACATCCCTTCCCGAGCAGGGAGGGGAGTCTGGTTAAAAAAGAAAGCCCAGATGCGACGCCCATAAAACCCCGACTGCAAAAGGAGGAGATGGTAAATGGGGGGACAGAGACGGGAAGAAAAAAGCTTCCACTCCGAGCGACCTTTGTTACGTCTGGCGAGAGCAGGGCGAAGCGACGGGGTTTCCTACTAAGAACACGTGGACGAGTGGCGCGAATACATTTGCAATAATAATTATCCGCCAACACGAATGGTCGGGGGGGGGGGAAGCACCGTGTCGAAAGGGGTAGTAACTCGAGTAACTCTCACTGCACGTGCTGATACTTCGACCCAGCTGCCTCTTGGCGCCACTACAACAATATGGCTATGTTTACACAGACTCCTTTAGCTTCCACTCCAGACCGTGCACTCCATAAATAAAGTTTAAGGCGATTACTTTGCTTCACTAGTGGATACTCGGCGCTACACTTTAAATCATGAAGGTCGATTAATGCTAGAGTAGGCACTTTACATTTCAGCCAAGTTCTATTATTCTACCTGTCAAAAATTTAACGCAATTTCAAGATATACAATCAGTGTTACCAAAATGTGTGTAACTCCACAACATGAGTGGAATTTCTAGTGGCATGTGGAATTTCGCGTGGAATGAATGGCTGTGTGGGCTTTGTGGAATGCTCGATTTTAAATCAAATTTTTAAAAAAGTAATATAGATATAAAATTTATATATATATATATGCGTTTAGTGTCATTTATCAGACAGTGTACGAATTATCGCTGAAAATTAATATTCAGGCAGGCGTAACTAGTATTATCTTTTGCACTTAACAACAAAATATTAGGGCGAGTTCATCGTGTCAAGTTGTCAGCGTGGCACGTATACAAAACAAGGGTATGTTCATTGGTATTTGACCTTTTCACTATAGCCTATGTGGAACTGTGTGGAATTTAGTTGTAGTCTCTGAGGGTTTTTGGATGGTTGGTCCGGCAACGCTGATACAACACATACATGTGCATTTATTTCGGGATGTACATGTTTGTGTGTGTGTGTTTGTGTGTGTTTGTTTCAGACGGATCAGAACATTTTCCACTTACCACGGTGATCCGGGTCCGATTCCCATTTATAGTCACGCTGAGACAACCCGACAGGTAAGGTTAACGTCCGCTGCGTTTCCGACGTGAGCAAGATTACCTTAATGCTTTATCAGCTTACATTGTGGATGAGGTAAAAAAAATAGGGGTTGGTGGAGCAGCGATTGTATATGCAAGAACGGGTCGAAATTGGGACAACATAAGACTATCTGCTTCACCCCAATCTCACCTGACCTGGTGCAAATACAGGTCTGCCTTCCGGGGAGAAAAGCCGGGTGCAATTAGCGCCAAGGGGTCTTTCATCCACGCCGACCAGGCCCGTGCGTGGACAGAAACAACGTTCGCTTTAATAACGCATCAATAATAATTGCACTTAAAAAGCTTTTTATTGGAACTACTTTGATATTACGAATTATCACAATGACGTTACCTTTAACTCATCTAACATGTAGTTAATACCGTTAACACCCAGAATGAAATATAACCCAACGTATTAGTATGAACGTAAAAAAATTGTTAAAATTTTCCAAACAAATTATTTCATCACCTTAGAGGAAAAAACTGCTACCTTTCTGAAGTAAATTAAAGTGTTCTTCATAGTCAAACAATATTTACTACCTAAAACATCGCATTAGTATATGTTTAGGGGATTTTTCTTGCCGATGCAAAACAGTCAGCACCGTGCCGATATTAGCTGACAAACTATCTTCAAGTACAAGCATGCTCAGAAGCGTGTCACAAGCACGTTTAGTATAACGGTATTGTTATTTTTAAGTAAAATATTTGGCCGGCGTGCGTGCTAACCGCGTGGCTCGATATTTACCGCGCACAGGTGAGGGGAGAAGGAAAGGGGACAAAAAGGCATTATTTATAGTCAGCTCAGGGCTGGCCGACGTCGGGTGACGTCATGAGTCACCCCTCGGCGCAACTTGCGTCAAACGTAAGAGATAAAAGGCGTTTCGCGTGCGGGACCTTGAACTACGGGAATAGGGTGGGAGGGTCAAGAGTGGCGGCGTGGCTCACGAAGGGCAAGGGCGGGGCTAGTGGGCGGTCAGATGTCGCACCCTTCAAGAAGCTGCTAAATGCTAGTTGCCCAACTTTAAGGGTGTACACGAGGTAGGATTGCATAATTTATATTTCTTCGACGTGTGATAGTTTTATATACGTTACTTGTGACTACATTTTCCACTTGTGAAAATTTTTTATCATTCATAGTCTTCCCATAGCAGCATGTCAAAGTCAACATTCGCAAGTTACAGGAACATGCTAATAACAAAAACCAAATGACTCACGCAAATTAAATAATTTGCACTGAAATTATATACTATGGGTCATATGCCAAAATATTTAAAAAGCACACAAAGAAATTCCTTTGTATTTAAAAAAAAATCTTTAAATAACGCTAATTGTCTTCATTTATGACCATTTTTTTTAATAAAAGGGTCTTTGTGTGTGTTTTTTTTTTTTTTTTATATTTTAGCATATGGTCCATATTATCTAATTTCAGTGTAAATTATTTCATTCGCTTAGGTCATTTGGTTTTTGTTATTAGCATGTTCCCGTAAAGAGCTAACAAATTTTCACAAGTGGAAAATGTAGTCACAAGTAGCGTCTATAAAACTAACACTATGTCGTACAAATATAAATTTCTGCGTTTTGGTCACGTGAACTAACACCACATAATTATACGATGATTTGACATGTACGGCCTCGCAGCGTCGACAACGAAGCTCACTGATGAAAGAAATTTTCACGAAATATTTGTTTGAAAACTGCTGTTTACAAGATATTTGTTACCAAAACAGAATACTAAACGTTAACACATCTGAATTTTTTGACCTAACAAAACGCGTAGTTTATTTGCTAAAGAACTTACGACAAACAATAAAATATTTAGTTGACAGAAACGCAACAATTTGTTCGGATGTACACTGTTTGTATCACACATTGAGATTTGGCAAATTCTGAGGCAAATATATAAAATATGTATTGGTAAGAGTACTTACAGATACATAATTCAGGCACAAACAATCTCGATATAATAATTTGTACAGAAAGATAAAAAAAAGACGTAAAATTTGTAATATACATCTGCGTAGATGTCATACGTTTTACCAGCCATAAGGACGTGAATATTACCCAACGATCGTCACTCTTAGCTGTAGGATGCTAATGAGCGATCTTCAATACGGTAGATCCCAGGTTCGGCACAAAAATCTATGCACAGTCAAACAATTATTTATAGGCTACTTGCTAAAAATATTAACCTACACTTTGGGCACCAAAATAATAACAAAGTAATTTTGTTTCCGCGACAAATATATTTATTTCGCCAAACACAATCAAATTATTAATTTGCGCCAAGCGGATTCTGATTGGCTCAACTATATCATTAAACGTACATTTGCAGCTCTACGTAAAATTTTGGGAGGATTAAATCTTGCTGGGCAATGTGACATCCGAGCAATGTACGAGATTGAAGTCAAGTTTCAACAACACGTTGGAAATTACGTGGCTCGTTCGCGTGTTGGTTACTCCTGGCACTAATGATAATCATAACAAACTCTGAAAAGTAAATACACAGAACCTAGCATTATCTTTTTTTTTTTTCCTAGCTGACAAAATTCTAACGGAAGTACGGAGTTCTGAAAACGAATTTTATAACTTCTAAGTAGTTTTAGCAAGCACTTAAATCACTGACAATGTGAATTCGCGTGTTCATTTTTGCCAAAAAATCATGCTTTGCAATATTGTTAGAGATGATGCATTATCGCGGGAAAACTTGACTTTTTGCAGGGTTTCAAAACGCACGTTTAGCTTATAGGCAGTTCGGAATAAAGTGAACACTCAAAAAAGCCCTGCTACAGTTCTATTTTCAGCCTATTCGTATCTTTCCGCGCGTAACGGCTAACGACGGGACATGTCTAACCTCACTCGACACGTCACTTAGGCCGGTATTCCCAAACGTGTGTATAAGGGTTTAGGTGCAGCATATGTCATGCCTAGGCCTTATCGGTATTCCTAAACGTTTGTATAAGGGTTTAGGGTAAGGTCATTGCCTATTCAGGACTGATCTGTGACTTTTCCTTGTCCTAATATAACTACACATGCGCAGTACGCTTAGCCCTACAGGCGGCTACACACGTTACAACGTATTTTACCGCTTGCTGGACGAATATCGCTTTTAATAATAAAAGAGAAAACAAAAACATTCTAATCATACAGGAAATGAAACTTTGTGGCAGCAGGAATACTAAATAATAACTCACTAGCATTTTAAAAGCCCAAATATTCCGAAATAAAAAAATTTGTAGTTTTGAAAGCTTTGCATTAACCATATATTTTTTGGGTAATTTTTACGAAAGTGGTTGAGTAGCTCAGGCGCTAAGGTGTCGACACGATAATAGTTTTATTTGGGTTCGAATCCCAGTCACTCCAAGTGTTTTTTTTTTTTTACTTTTTTTTATATTATGTATGACAATAAGGTAAAGATGAAATTAAGGTTTATTTCCATAAATATAGTTTCTAAGCATTAAACTGACTCAAAAATATAGGAATAAGATAAATGTATAATGAATCATTAATTGATAGAAATTTTTTACCTCTGTAAATTGTAGCCAACATGTAGGGATACCATGTCTAGTGTACGCAATATAATGACTTGACTTTTTTTGTTCTTTAAATGCTTACAAATAGAATGAATAATGGACGTACGATTAATAGGCACCTTTTGTAAACCGGCCTACTTAGAAAATATGCAATTACAATTGTTACAAACTGTTATATACTGTTGATTTAAACACATTTTTGTAAGATACGATACGTTTAACTAACATTCAGAAGTTCTGA
>PNEQ01008537.1:0-30184 GCA_003012365.1 Medauroidea extradentata | reverse complement strand
TATAATAATTTGTTCGTTTTTGTTTATGATAATTTGCCTTCCCCAACAGTGTGTTCATGTCTGTAATGGAATGTCCCGCGTCGGAACTATTTCCTGGGGATCTAGTTGCGACGCGGGTCGGCCATTGAAGCCAGTCTGACTCGTGGCGCGTAGGAGAGCAGACGTTTGTCACCCCGGGTCCTTCATCTTTGTTGCTGCCTCCATTCTTTAGTGTCTATAGTTAAGTATTTAATACCGGAACCTTGTTTGTTTGTTCACTGACCCGGGAGCCTCCACCCCTGTCGACTATCGCGCCCTGGGGCTTCGCTTCTCTTAAGTGTTTTTCGGGCTCAAGCCATTTCTTCAGCTTTACCCACTGGGGGGGTTTGTGCCCCAGGACCGCTTCATTGGCAGGCCTTAAGCTTTGTTGGTTTTCTGTTCAGTATTTTCTACGGTGAGTAAACATCACCAATCGTCACCCAGTTTTTCATTGTGTTACTCACCTAGTTACTTAAGTTAATTACCCTAAAGTGTGTCGGGGCGTGGAGACTGGCCCTAAAACAAGCCTCCGAAGACCGTCAAGAGGGTGCTGAAGTCGTCTGTCTCGTAGGTAGCCTGCCCCATTGGTCGTCGGCCCGTCGACCCTGAGGTCCACAACACTATTGTGTTGGAGGGTTTTCCCCGCGGCTACCTGCCGTACCCTTCTACCTACTATCCCTTTTCTCAGCTCTCCCTGCTAGCCGGCCCAACCCCTGTTTCCATAGCACCCATATCCTGTCCGACGCATCCACCGCCTCATTCATTTTATCCTCCACCCTCATGGACGTGTCATCTACTATAGAGGATAGCGTCACCTGACTGCAGTGTGTTAATTTTCTACTTCCCCTATCATAGTAGAACATTTGCTTGCTTTGTTGGTGGGTCAGTCTAGCATTATCAATATTAAATTTAGAATGATCAGCAAAATAGGACAACAAGAATTTAGGTTGTCTACCCAACAACATGTGTGCTGGAGATTTCCCAATTCCCTACAAAGGGATAGGTATTGAACGCCAACAAAGCCAATTTTAGATCCTTATCTTCCCCTTGAATTTTCTTTATCATATTTTTAACTGTTTGAATAGTTCGTTCAACAAGGCCATTAGATTGGCAATATTTAGAGCTAGAACTTACACGAATGAAATCCCATTCCATTGCAAACTGTTTGAATTTATTAGCGAAGTGTGGTCCATTATCACTATAAACTGTCTCCAGTATGCCATGTCTAGATAGTATTTACTTCCTTTGGTCAATAGTCTCCTCAGCTGACATGTCACCTAACTGCTCAGTGTCAATATTGTTACACCGATAAAATTTTGATAAGTTAAAATTTGGTGGAAGAACTTTTTTTTTGTTTTTTTGGTTCAGATGGTCATCGTATTTTGCTAGGTTAACCATTCGCTTTGTGTTGGTGAGTTTCGTACTTGAGCTAGACCGAGGAGGTGTTATTGAAATTTAGAATTTCGTTTCTGCAGCTTTTTTGTTTAACGATGTCACGCATGGCGCAAGGTCACTGTTTTTCTGTTACGGTGCTGTTAGTAACAAGCTGAGTTGTCATCTCTCAAAGGCATGACTGAGTGCGCATAGCTTTTGTTTTTTTTCTCTTATTTGAGGCCACTGTACGCTGTCACTTGGTTTTGTTGGGTCTGTTGGCGTACGCGACCTTGGAGTGAGGTTATCGATCGGAGGCGTGCGTCCACCCCTCCCCCACCTTTGCTCTCTCTCTTTCTCTCTTAGTCTCTCTATGCGCACGCTGTGCAACGACCCTTTCTGCCTCTCTCTATTCTGATGCTTTTTCTGTCCTTCCCCTCTCACCCCCTGACTCTTCCATCCTCTATTCCGCCTGACGCGAGTGCTTTGTTACTAATCTTTTTCGAGCATCTGGGACGTGTTGCTTTGCTTATTGATTGGTCAGTGTGTGTATGTTCCGTTGGGTGATTGGTACTTTTACTCCACGTGGAGTCGGGTCGATACTCGGTCGCATGTTAGTTCGTTACTCCCAAAAATAAATGCGCTTAGTGTTTGAGTGTTTATGTATGGCATGTTTTGCCATCTTGGCGAGAGTCGCTTGGTGATCGTGGTGCAAGACAGACGTGGCGTGACCCGCGGAGGGGGTCGTGGACTGGTCAGCATGGTTACTTAAGTTAAGTATACTAGGTCTTTAACCTTTTCTTGTAGTTTGTAGGTATTTTGTTTTCTGCTTATAGCATCATGAAGTTGATTTATTATATGACTGCTTGGCAGTCGTGGAAGCAGTCTGCCGTTAGGACCCGACAAAACATGTAGAGAAACCTGTCAAGGCGGTGAGTCTATTGTAATGTCGCTAGACCGCCTACGTTTCTTTACCGCTATGAGTCGCTAAATACAGTCACGTTGAGGTTTGTTTAGGATCGACACTATTGGAACTGATAGTCGAGTTATCTATAAGATAACTTTGTTTTTTGTAGTTTATTTATTTATTTATTTTTTTTTTGTAATTTTAACCAAAGTTGATACGAGTCATACTGAGTAGTTTGTTTTCATTTGGTCTATTAAGGGTTAGGTGGACTTTGACTTCTTGTCCAGTTACAGGTAGTGAATAATTTAATTTACTGTTTTCTTGTTTGTTGTTTAAGGTTTTTGGCAGTTATTTCTAACATTTCAGGCAAGAGATATTTGTTTTATAATTTGTCTTTTCTTGTGGTGATATTGATTTTGCTATTTATTATATTTTTTCGTGTCGCTATTAAAAGGAATATTCTATTTTATTGTTTTAAAAAATCTTTTTCTCTTAGTTGAGGACCAAGGTAAAAATTCTTGCAAACAACAGTCTTTTTTTTTATAATTTAAAAGTTCAAATTCTTGTAGAATATTGCTGACTAAGCAGCTGTAATTATTTAAATTTAATTCTGTGCGTAGTTGTGATTATTATTACTTTCTGTATGTCCATTTATGGGCTAAAGGGCCTTACTGATCTATTTTTGTGAGATTGTTACAGTAATGTTGTGGGAAAGAGTACACTACTGCTGTAGTCTTGGAAAATAAATATGTTATAGGTTTCTTTAACTGAAGCGAAGCATTTTATTTCAAGTACAGTCAATTCTGAGTAGCCTGCAGTATGATAATTAGTGTTGGTGTAAAATTTTTTTTTTTAAATTTTTAAATTAATTTCATTTTCTCTAGATTTATTATTATTATTAGTTTTTTCTTCCATTCTGCGTCGGTGGGCTTTAGCGGAATTAGTATTATTTTTCTTTATTTATTATAGTAGATTAATGAAGTACAAAACAGATTCCTGAACCTTTCACTTGGTAACTCCGACCCCAGTACCTATGCTCCCTACGAGCTACTGCTACCCCTGTTGTGTGAAGTTTAGTTGGGTTTCGTGCTATCCCTGGTCGTGAAATTCATTCAGTTATTTCTGCATGTGGTGGAGGTTGACACTTGTTTTGCTAAGTTTATCTTTTTTTGTTGTGGTTTTATTTGCTGATAGTTGTGTTGTTTTATACCTAACGGATGGACGACGAAGCCCGTTTCAATATACTAAGTGAAATAGCCAAGAATCACAGTATAGTTTCATTGATATAGTACAAAACATCAGTATCTAGCATTAGCCAAGGACCCTGCGGTATCTCTCTAGTTCCTTAATGTTGTTATTTTTAATTTTACAAGTAAAACACTTTGACAGAACTTTTTGTGTGTGTTGTGTCATGTGTGGCCAATACAAATGTTTCCTTGTCTTATTTCTGCATATTTATATCCCCAAATTGTTGTGATGAATGTGATTCAATAGCTCTTTTCTAAGTATTTTAGGTACTACAATTTGTTCCCCTTTATTCAATAAGCCATCTACAACAAACAATTCTCATCTTACTGAGAAATATAATTTGGTCATCTCTGAACAACTGACTTTATTTTCAGGTCAGCCACTCTTCACAAGGCGAATGACTTTATGTAGCTCAACATCATTGAATGTTTCTACAATTAGTTGATCAAACCTGTTTTGAGTTATAGGTAATTTCTATCACCATGCTTATATGAGCTTTTATTTCCTGACCTAAATATAAGTTTGCAACATGATCGTTCCCTAGCCTAGACAACCCATCAGCCTGTAACAAATGTTATCATGGTATTTGTTGTAGTTTAAAATCAAACTGTTGCAATTATAACCTCATATGTTGTAATCTCAAACAACACACATTTAGAGGTTCGTAAAACAGGAGTAGCGCTTAACGCTGACTTCACTTTGTCGCACTCTGGACTGTCGTACGCCAGATGTTGTATTCACCAAGCATACGATAAACATACAAGATGAACCCTTGGAAATTAGGGCGACTTCTCACTTGGCCCCAAAACAGCAAACAAAGTCTGATTCTTCTTGTTACAGCGTAGCCTTTGTCACCTTTTGACCTTTTTTTTGGATACTAATGATTTATGTTAAGATACTATTTTAACAAAAAACTATGCATATATACAATAAAATAATTTACTCATATTCTTGATTTATTACCTAAAGTAATTTCAAAGTATTACAAATCCTTCACGGCCTTGCAATACATGAATCACATGCTTTGGGCACTCCGGAACTCGCAAATTAAAGAACAGACCGAAAAAACATCTTGAAGAAAACTGAAGAAAATAAATTTAGCACTGACTATGTCCACATGAAGATTATAGAGTTCCCACATCTCAATACATAAAACATGAATACTGGGTGGTGAAAAACAGACCCAGATGCCCTAATGACAACATGCACAGGAGGAAGAAAATACATGTTAAAGTGTTATATAATGTCCGAAATAGGTTTGAAATTTAAAATCAGTGTGTATATACGAAATAAAAAATATAATAGGAAATAGATCGGCGTATATAGAAAAATTAATAAATACATTTATCTTGTATCCCCACAGAACATGAAAAACCTACAATGCTCGAACTTCTCTAAATGCCTGACTGTGGTGCTGTGTCCACAACCAATCTACACATTTTCCTGTTGAATCTCGCACTGGTCTACTTGTGTCATTTAAATGTGGTACAAATTTAGAGACATAAGTTACCATACCCAACAATGTTACGAATTCTTGCTTCCCTTTAGGTTCTGGCATGTTTACAATTGTTTGAATATTCTTTGGGCCTGGACTTAAACAGTGCACCTCCAACTTATGTCCAACAAATTTCACTTCAGACTGGCTGAATGTAAACTTACTCAAATTGAATTTCACCCCATTTTCTCTTGCTCGCTGCAAAATTAGTTTTATCTAGTGTCATGTTCCTCTTGACTTCTACTCCATACTACTAGATCTTCAATATAGACCTTAAGTCCCTGAATTCCTGCAAAAATACGGTTCATGCATTTCTGAAATATTTTAGGAGCTGAATACAAACAATAAGCCATTCTTGAAAACTGATAAAAACAAAATGGCACACTAAAATTGTCAATATTTGATTCTCTTCATCCAATTTAACTTGCCAAAAGCCTTGACAAGCATCTAAGGTTGTGAAGTTGTTTGCATTAGGCATTATTGAAACCAATTCCTTGAAAGTAGTAAACTACAATATTTTCTAGACATAACATTATTTAAATTGTATGGATCCAAACAACTTCTCAAGTTTTTATCTGGCTTTCTTGCAACTATGAGGGATTAAACCCAAGGACTTGATTCCGTAACTTTCTAAGCTATTCTTAACTTCTGCATGCTTTCCAGTTCAGCTCCCCTTCACACACATACTGCAGTTCGTTGCGTCCACGCCGACCACGTGCTCCCACAAACGTGCCCTCCGTAATTCGCCCGTAGAATGATATTGCATTTAACATACCCTCAGCTAGCTGTAGTTTCAATGGTAGAGTCACAAGTTCTTACCTCAGTGTCGTGGATACGAGAAGAGAAGAGCGAAAACCCGCTGAATATTTACCTCGTTAGGAGTACAGAGACATCATTATTACCAATAAATGATAAAAGTACCATTCAGCCGCACAATGTTTATTGAATTCACTGATTCAACCTCAACAACACCATTACAGATCCCTATACAACACACGCGGTGGGCTCTCACCTCTAGCCTACATCCAATTTATATTGCAAATGAATAGCTAAATTCGGATCAATATTATTATTTGCACAGCCAGATGGCTCACGTTACCAGAAAACAGAATGCTATAGCCCCAATGGCACGTGTGCCAACGGGAGCTCTCCCCGCACGCGTCCGATCACTTCGACATCCAGACAGCTAAGAAGGAAAAACACCCAGGATGCTGGACTCCCAGCATCATCTTCACTTCTCTCCGGAAGTGCCCAGAGATGGCGCACTGCAGCATGATCTCCATAGGTTAGCACTCTACCTACCAAGAGCATTCCTAAACTCATTGAACTGATTGCTCCATCTGAGAAAACACATTATCACAGTCTCTACTTACACAACTCCATCGTGATCGGCAATTCTTGAGACTGTACATATCTCTGGGCAACTAACAAGAAGGAAATGTTACAAGATGGCTTCCCCCATTCAATGAAAACAATAACAAATGATTCCACATACACGATTACACTTTCCTCAGCCCTGAATGCTTTCGCCTGTCACACATTATACTCAAGTTGTTAACAGAAATTGCTCGTATTTATGGTTCAGCCCAACGCTCGTAAATTAATGGTATTAACAGATAAGTTATTGTGGAAATTACGTCTCGCTAAACTGAAAATGTTCTGCTGTACGCCTGCCTTGGTCTACACCAACATTGATACTACTCACATGTCCTTTCTTAATTCTAACACTCGGTGATCTCGACGCACTACACTCGGCAAGCCAGGTTTCCCAAGCACCGGGCGACATCTAACCTACACCTTTCCATTATAGCTAGTGCCCCACGAAGCATCTCGGGATCCCATTGGATCTATCCTGACGCCGAAAAACCATGTATAAACGTATTTCAAAGTTACGGAAGTTAAGGTTATGGTTACGTTACGCTTATGCCAATACGAAGCTACAATTCCGCACAACAAACAAATTTGGAAAAATTAAATATGGTGTGTAGGCAAAGTACGTTACACAATACATCATAACAACAGATAGCATGACAACATAACAACTGACAGCACTATACCATATCAACAGACTGCCTTACGAATAATGTTTACTATAGCAAAACCTTATTTAGCAAACCAGGCTGACCATTAACAAGGTTGGTTGTTTAAAAGTATAAAATATACAAATTAACATGATTCAGTTTATACAAGTATAACTTAATACACAAATATGTTGCTACATTAGCTATATGACCTATAGAGGCTCTATGATAACACATGTAAGAAATTAATGTTTTTACAGGTGAAAAAATACAAAGGCAGACTTGCCAACTTTTGAAATTCTCAAATAGTACAATAAGCAAAGAATATGTAAGAAGTGCGTAAAATGCTCGCGTAAATTTTGGAACAAATTCAGTACAAACTGTGCATCTTGCAGAGGTGTTAGCGAAACTTTAAAGGCATCATGACGTGCTGAGTAACTGGTTCTTTATGATATACAAAATGTATGCATTCAAATAGATAATATTCTGAAAAAAAAAAAAAATATATATAAATATAACCATACTCTGACAAGTTACAACTTAAACTTATTAAAATTCTACAACTTAAAGTTATACTAAAACTAAAAAGTAATTTTTAAAAGTGCTAAAACTCACCTATGGAGTCTGGTTGTATATTAAGTGGATTCTTCGTTAAAATCTAACAGTTTTAAACACATATTTACAGTTTCTAATTTCCTAATGGTCCTAAAAGTAGCATACATTCACACTATCACTCAAAAACTGGTTACAATCACTGCTTCTTCAGAGAAGCTGCAGTAGCTTTCTTGGCTTTCTGTAAAAAAGCATCAGAAAACTTATGTTCATAACAAACACCTGATTTGTTGCATTTCAGAATCAGCAAACTTTCTAGAGACTTGTCTGAAAGTTGAGGTCTGAACTTAGTTTTGTTCTTGGTTACGAGACTGAAGACCCGTTCACACTCAGCATTGCTGTGAGGAACAGTCAATACTGAGAGCATTACTTTCGCTAATCTGTCATATTTTGGTAGTCCATCAGCACCTATAACACAAGATAATTTAACCCACTTCGCATCAATTCTGTCTTCCTTATCGATAATGGAAGATACATCTTCCAGCTGAAGTGAAAAAAATTGTTTTTGCAGCTCATCAATTGCACGGTCATTACTCTCATTTTCTTTTACAGGCAATATAACCGGAAATTTTTCCACGAAAAATTTTACATTAGAAAATGAAGCACTTTCAATCCCGTCAACATCTACAACTTCTGCTTTTTGCAACACTTCATCTCTTAGTGGAAATTTATGTAACATATAGTCACAAGCAATTATCAAATACTTTTTAACTGATGTGAAAAAAATGATTTTGTCAGCTTCACTCAACAATTCAAGAAACCTTGAAGTTTGACAACCTACTACTATTTCCGAATTTTCTAGCTGGTTTTCAGGCAAGTGATACTTCACTTCATGAAATTGTTTGTTCTTGATTGCTATTGGTTTAACAAATTTGGAAAAGAGTTCCTGAAGAAGACCACAAAGTAATTTCCTGACAACATGTATCTGAGGAGACGCTGACTGCAAAATGACATTTACTTTATCGAAAGAAGGTGTCACATGAAGCAAAAAATAACATACGGCTTTGTTCAAAGGCGAGGATAAAAACATAAATATCTTTTCTTCCCTTGTGAGATTTGAATTAATGTTTTTCAAGTTGTGCTTAGCATTACCTGGTGAATAATGAGTCAAAGTTTCTTGATCTAAATCCAACTTTCTTTTCTTTCCAAATGAAGTTGAAATGTCTTGATCACTTTCATGCTTTTTTGCAAACAGGCCAGATTTTAATTTTAAAGCTTCGCTTGTTTTTGGCTTATTTTCCTTCCTTACATCAGAACTGCATAGACTTACTGTTTTACTGGAAGTGGCAACTAGAAATGGCAAAACATGTGTTGAAGATGTGGAGACTTTGGGTGCAGCACTAGTACTTTGTTTAGGAATTTTGTATGTCTGAAGAGATGAATCATTCTTCTGAACAGTAACCTCATCTTTAAAAACACTTAATAAAGGATCCCACTGATCCACAAAACGAAGAAGGCCTTTTCCAAGAGACAGCCACCTAGTGCACACATGTTTAAGGATCTTTCGTGCTTCTTTGTTATGCAACGTCTGAAATTTCTGTAGTTTTTCTTTTCTTTTTGAACGTTTTTCAAGATAATAGTAGACATCTATCAAAATGTCATGGACATTACAAGGGAGGCCAGCAGCTGCCTTCTCCGCTGCCAAATTAATCAGATGACAGGGACACCCAACCACAATAAGTGCTTCTTGTTTTTCCCTCAACACAGAAGCTACACCATTTTTGCTTCCCAGCATAACCGGAGCATTATCCGCGGAAAATGCAAGCAAGTGTGTTAAAGGGACATTTAAGCGCTCCAATTCTGAAATTACTAGGTTACCAATATTTCGACCAGTGGAATCCCCCTTTAAAACAGGCAACGAAAGCAATTTGGACACTACAGACTTCAAATGTTCATCATAGAATGTAATTACCAAAGGATACAGTTTAGAATTGGAATCGTTACTGCCGTCCGTTGCTATAGAAAATGGTACCGACTGCAACGATGAAATAATATCCTCAGTGGCAGATGCAGCCGTTTCTTGCATGATAGCTGTCGACTTTTTCTACCACAACCGTATCTCTTTGCTGTCTCGGAATTTGGGAACATTTTCCTAAAAAGTGGGGCGGCATGGTCAGAAACACTCAACGGAATGTTATGTTCCACAAGAAAACTGGTGAAAAAATATTCAGCATTTATCACAGCACTGTCGAGTTTTCATTCCTAGCAAAGTAGTCACTTAATTTTGTGCTCTTCTCCTTACTCTTAACATTCGAAACATGTTTTGCGCATTTTAAGTGCGCATGTATATCACTTCTTCCACCGTGTCCAATGTTAATGTCACACCTACAAATTGAAGAAAACGCGAAGTTTATTCCTTTTTCAGATTTAACCATGCACGGAAAATCTTTCGCGTGAATGTGAAGGAAAACTTGCATATATTGTTTTTTCAATTTTGGAGGCATTTTCCGTCTGAAGCGTCTTCGACAATAACAAATATTTTCACATGACGGGAATTAAATCTTCGCGAGCGAAGAACGAAACGCGTGCACAGAAAAAATGTAAACCAGATTTAGAATCGCTGCACAAAAGAACTTTCTACGAGATCTGGCAAAGAAATTATGCATAAAAGCCAACGAAAACACAAACGATCAGAGGCACGCGCTGCGAGACGCCATGTTGTTTACATACTGACCTGCGCGCGCAACTGTTTCTGCGTACATCTATCAGACGTGCATGTGATCAAACAAAAGACGGCCAGACAAACGTATTCGTAGTACATGAATAATACAAAACTTATCCGTCTTTTTTTTTTGTGAAAAGATTTGTATTTGTTGGCGGCGAGAAAAGTACGTCACGACCAGCAGTAAATCACACGTGAGCGCGGACAAATGTAGCATATTTTTCACTAATATACACAAATAGAGGAAAAATCCGGAAGATTTCTACACGTCCCCGTAAAACGTAGAAGTAAGACGTTTTCCGTACATTGTACGGGAAAATCGTACAAGTTGGCAAGTCTGCAAAGGCATTACTACAAACTTATTTTTGAATTAAGGATTCAGTAGGAGTGAGCTTTTAAAAAACATATAAAACTTTGTTTGACGAGTTTAGTATTTGACAGACGAAGGGTTATCAATTATTTAGGTAACTTGTCGTGCAATTTAATAAATGAATAGTACACCACCTTTTTTAAAAAAAGGTTGTAGGTTAGATGGTTAGTTGGTTTGTGGAAATTTCCTGAATTTCCACAGGACAATCCCTCAGATATAAAAAAATATGTTCCAAGTTAATTAAATGGTTTTTGATTCTCAATTATTGAATTGTATAAATACAGTATTTTACTAAAATATAACTTAAAACTTTCTGAAAAGATTTGTGAATTACAAGTGAGAATCAGAATTTAATTATATTTAAATCAGAACATCACTGGTGACGTCATGCCATCAGAAGGAATCTCACGGAGCCTTCAAGACCTTAATTCGTGGAGTGTTGCCCTAAAACGCACCAGACTGCTTCCTCTCCCACTTATCCTGGTGTCAATACATAGCAAATTTCAGTTTGAATGTCTCCACAAAGTACAGCTGCAAATACCCTCCAAAACCAAACTACAGTAAAAAGCAGAAGTGCTGTCACTATTACATTACTACATAATATGTTTTGTACTTACAAATTCAAAATCTCTATCCAAAAATGCCTTTTGGAATTTGACTCTATTTTCATGACGACCTGCTAAGAATGGATTGATCATTGGTGTTTGCTGAAGGGGTCCAGTCCTGCCAGCACCAGAGATTTGGTTCAGCTGTCTTTGCAGTTGGTTCTGGAAGCACAACCTTTCTTCGGGAGTCTGCAGTGAATCCACATGCTGAGTAGTTTCAACTATAGGTTGAAGTAGTTGAACAGTTGATGGGATAGCATCATTTTCAGACGAAATTAAGATGTGTGTTCCATTTCCCTGGTCAAACAAAGAAACAAAAGTATTTATAAGAAAAGTATTATTACATTACAAAGCAACTAAATGGACAAACATGTAAATGAAACTGCAATTTGTAATTTAAAATGTGTAAAGAAAATAAATGTAAGTTTACATACTGAAAATCAACAGAACAGTACACTATACTTAGGAGAAAATATAATAGTGACAGAATTTCTATATCTGATAACATATCAGCACATCATTTTCTTCACTAAATTTCCTAATTTAGAAATCTCAATGAAATTTCTATTAAAAGATATGATCTAAGCAATGCCTAAGAAAAGGGGCAAACGAATACGGCCCCATGTTAGTGGTTTCAGAAATATGGGAAATCTAATTTGCAGAGATAGCCCTCAACACTAATATTATTGCGGTCTGTATGCATAACTATCCGGCAACTTTGTACACATTTATATTAAGGTCATACAATTATTTTTAGATAAGGACCCCAAAAAAATAATTAGTTTTCAATATGGCAGCCATTTTCCAAAATAGTGGATAAAATCTATAAATTAGCACATATTATCAGTTTAGATGTAATTTTTAATGTTTTTCCGTATAAAAAATTCAATAAAACAATAAAAAACTATGTATCTTAATTATTTTGTTAAAAAATTTTGAAATTACAATTTTATTGGCACATTAAAGCCAATGTCAAATTAAATTATTTTACTTTAATTAGTTTTTCTGTATAAACTCATCTTTAATGGCTTGTAATAAGCGGTTTAATTTGTTTGTCACAGGTTATCAGTTACTTGGATGTAATGTAGGATGAATTTTTCCCAGAAAGTTAGAAGAGACAAAAACATGAAAGCTGAGTGTCAGGGAAAAAATATGTTACAAACTCAGCTTCAATACCAAATAAATGGTAGGAATTCTTACAATGCAGCGGCAATAAGAAAGCTCTTTTTTATATTTAATCAAAATCCAGTTTCACGAAATTATCAAAAGATGATGAAGAAATGGACACCACTCTAGGAAAATTAATTCTTAGAAACACAAACTGAATCAATCTGCAAAACCTGACTCCTTGTTACTATGAAGAAACAGATGCACAGCCTATGCTTCACACTGCTGATGCAGCAATAATAGTGCGTAAGTGGATGATCCCCTTGACAGTAGATACAGATATTGTTCTGTCATTCGTTCAAGATATTGCTATTGAGGAATTGTGAGAAACCACTGTGTTTCGTCGATTAAACGTTTGTAGCTCATTACAGACTAGCGAATCTGTTGCCGGCTGCCATGTTGAACCAAGGCTGTCTTTTTGAGTACAGATCGGTTGGCGCCAAATTCAAATTGTTATTGCGTCCCAACAGTACTATCACTATAATACACTATATACATACCAAATATTCCCGCCCCGCTAAAATGCACATTTTAACTGTCTTCTGGTATAGGCAAGGGGCAGAGTTTGACCATTGGGCACAGAAAGGTTCCTGACTGTGCTTTCACTTGGGCTACAATAACCACGCTGTCCGATCCAGGGAATACCTTCACCACGCAACCCAGCTTCCAATACAAAGGAGGCATGTTGAAGGTCCTTCAAAATGACGAGGGTACCAACAGTGATGTTTACTTGTGACACTGAGGATTTAGGGTGTTGTTGGAGTTGATAGAGGTAGTCATGATACCATCGTTTCCAGAAGGCTTGACGAGCATGTTGGATATGCTGCCACCAGGACAGTCTGTTGATGGGTAGTGAAGTCACACATGTTCTGGAAGCATACCTGGAGGGCCTAACACCAGGAAGATCACTACTCACTGCGCAGAGAGGTCGAGAGTTGAGAGTCGCCTCCACTTGGGTCAATAACATGTGCATTTCCTCAAATGTTAGCACTTGAGCGCCTACACATTTTGTAAGGATTGATTTGACTGCCTTGACACCTGCTTTCCATAAGCCTCCAAAATGTGGGGCTGCAGGGGGATTAATGTGCCAAATCACAATATGCACTACAAGTGCACTAGCAAAACAGTCATTTGTGTCCGTTTTAGACAAAAAGGCTTGTAGTTGTGTCAAGTGTCTGTTGGCACCAACAAAATTTGTCCCACAGTCACAGAAAATGTCTGAGCAGCAACCACGGCGAGCTACAAATCGGCGGAAGGCGACCAGAAACATTTCCATAGTGAGATCAGAGACTAGCTCCAAGTGAATCGCCTTGGTGGCGAAGCACACAAACACACACAAGTAAGCACTCTGAGTGTGAGCCTTCCTCAGATGGCTCAATGTAATGCTGAATGGTCCTGCATACTCAACACCAGACTTTAAGAATGGTTTAACCTGCCTGACATGGTCCGATGGCAAACTACCCATGGGTGGGACTAGTGCAATAGGATGAGTATGAAAACATAATATACACTCACGCAGTCTCTGCTGAATAACACTCGAGCACCTAGAATCCAGAAGTCTTGTTGAAGGACTGAGCTCAGAGTTGTAGGTCCACAATACGTCAGATGGAGATGAAAATGATCTATCAGAATATGGGTGAGGCGGTGGTGTTTTGGGAGCACTATTGGATGTTTTTGACAGTAAGGCAGGTCTCACTGTTGCAAACGGCCACCCACTCGAAGGATGCCCTCTGGGTCAATAAATGGAGCAAGCTTAAATAGAATACCCCTATAGCATTGGGTTGTCTTCAGCTGGCGAAGGTCTGTAGCAAATGACTGCTGAACTATCCTGACCCAATACATCAAGGTAGTTTGCAGCTCACTAACTATTGGCAACCCTATGGAGCCAGGTTTCTTGCAGAGTTTTTGTATGAAGTGCAGGTTATTAGCAGTGATGTGCTGAATCTTCCTGAGCGAGGAAAATTTATGCAGAAATGTGACATATGTAGGATGTGCAACCGGTACCAGAGTGAAATTACGTTTCTCTGCTTAGACAGCGTTAGGATGGGTTTAATTCAGTGGGGTTGGTGGCCAGAGCTCTTGTGTTTTCGCCAACCACATTGGGTCAGTCCAACAAAGAGGGTGATCAGTAACTTCACTGGGAAACAAATCATGTGAAGCACAGTCTGCAGGATTATCGTCACTCGGCATGTGACCCCAACATTCCAATGGAACAAGATCTTGGATCTCACTGACTCGGTTGGCAATGAATGTCTTCCAATTGTGAGGTGAGGATCGGACCCAATGTAGCACTACCGTTGAATTAGTCCAGGCAAAAAGCTCAGTGATGTTGATCTTAGAATGGTAACTTCTACGTACCCGATGCATTACGTGGGTCTACAGCAGAGCACCGCACAACTCTAAACGAGGTAAAGACACACTTTTCACTCGAGCACCTTTGATTTGGCCAGAATCAGATGAATGGTTGGAGACATCCCTGTTGAGGTGATGCGGATATGGTCAGCAGCAGCATAACCTCGCTCAGAACTGTCTGAGAATCCATGAAGTTGAATGGTAGCTTTATCTTGATAAACTGGAACCATCCTAGGGATGGTAATATCTGCAATGGCAGGAAGCTCATGCCTGAAGCAATACCATGTCTCCAAAACATCAGGTAGTGGGAAATCATCCCAGTTGACGCATTGTATCCAGAGATGCTGAATGAGGCATTTCGCCAGCATCACAATCGGAGAAAGTCAACCTAGCAGATCAAAGATTCGTGCCAGATCTGACAAAATTGTTCGTTTGGTAACCGAGCAGGTAGTATGTTGTACCTTATAGGAAAACATGTCAGACTCCGCATGCCACTGTAATCCTAAAATTTTAACAGTGGGTCAGTCACTGGTGCTTCAAGAGTGTAAGCACTACTGTCTTGTACAAGTTCAGGTGAAAGCCATGATAGTCAGAAGGCTCACTACCTGCAAACTTTCTCTAGTGAGGGCCACCCAACTTCAACAATTCTATTAAATCCCTTTGCAAAGTGACAGCCTTGTCAATACTAGATGTTCCTGAGACTACCCAAGAAAGTATCAGACAACAACACTGATGATGCCTCAGGGTAGCGATATCTTTCATTTGCAGCGAGCTTACGAAGAGTCCTGATAGCAAGGTATGGAGCTAATGAAACACCATATGTGACAGTGTTCAACTGGCAATCACAGACAGGATCATGGTTTGATAGCCTCTACCGAATCTGCTGATAATCACGGTGGTCGTCTTGAATCTCAATATGACGGTACATCTATTGAATGTAAGCGGTAAAAGCCACTGCATGACAGAAAAAGGGTATAACTATGTCTATGATATCTCTATGTAATTTTGGGCCCGTCATCAGTCCAGCATTTAACGATATTCCGTTGCTGTCTCGGGCAGAGGCATCGAAGACAACCCAAAGCCGAGTGGTGTTGCTATCAGGCTTTAGCACCCCATGGTGCGGTAAACAAAATTCAGGCTCATTCAACCTTTCACATGGCACTAGGGACATGTGTCCTAGCTGCCAATATTTAGTCATGAATGAGGGATAGAGCTCTTTTAGCTGAGGACTGCGTTCTAATTTGCCCTCTAGATTGTGGAGTCTATGACGGGCTTGCACACGAGATTCCCCAAAATGTGACAGAGGCTCTTTAAATGGAAATGTAACACTGTATCGACCTGTGTGATCTTTGGTACAAGTACTAACAAACAACGACTCACACTGCAACTTCTCTGGACTCGTTTTGGTTGGCACTTCAATTTCTTCTATTTCCCAGAATTTTCTGACTGTGTCAATCAAGGAAGGTGCATGTGATAATAAAGATACACAACTTAACGATACTGCAGCAGAGGGCACCTTTCCCATGAGCACCCAGCCAAACACGATGTCAATGGCCACAGGCGAGCTGCAGTATTTCGTTAACATACGCCCACGCAGAAGGTATGGAAACAACACCACACCAATCAGCATGTCTACTGGTCCTGGGATGAAGAAATGTGGGTCAGCTAGTTGCAAGGAAGGTAGTGGGCTGAGGGTTGGTTATCTTTGGCAAGACAAATGCCTCCACACGTAGACGTGGGTTATCTTTACCCATCAGTGTCATGACACAGTCAACAACACCTTTAGCAACATAGACTGGTGATTGAGACAGTTCACAGACAGGCAGTGATGTATTACGACGAACTAGGCCCAATCTCTTCACGCAGTCTTCCGTCATAAAGCTAGACTGGCTGGCTGAATCGAGAAGAGCGCGGACAGCATGGTAGCTGCCATTGGCGCCAGGGACACCAACCACAGCTGTTGACAATAACACGGTGGACGGAGTGACTCTAAGGAGATGATAGAAGAGTGTGCGAGACTGATGATTCTGAGGGTGTTGTCTCCGGGGCTACCTCACTCATGCTTGTCACCAGGTTCTCCTGTGAAAAATGAAACAAGGTATGATGGCGTGCACCACAAGCATGACAGCATGTCTGAGAGGAGCACTGCTTAGACTGGTATGAACTGTGTAACAGTTTAGGTACTACTGTTTAGTTTTCACCGTTTGATAACGATCCTGGGGCGATAAGCTGAAGAATGTGGAGCACCTCAAAACATCATGAGCATTGTTGCACATGGTACACACCGTGCAACGCTGTGAGTGACTACATTTCCAACAAATGATTAAGGATGGGCTGAATGACTGGCAGGTTTTGAAGGCACTGACCTTGTTTTAGTGGGAACCATTGTTGGTGCGTTCACCGATACTGATGTAGTTGACCAATGGTAGCCTCCAAAAAGGACAGAAATTGGTTGAGAGTAAGCATGTCAATTTCTGATTCAGTGATCTTAAGATCCCAATGATGTCGCAGTTGGGCATCCAATTTCCCTTCTACATTTGTGAAGCAATAAGGCGTCCCACTGTTTGACGTCTACATCCAATATATCTAGAGCTGCAACATGTTCATTCAAGGTTTACAGTAATGTAGCAACTGACGTCGGCGACTCGAGGGACACATTCGGAACTTTGACTATTGCTTCTATATGTATTGAAACCACCAGCCTCTTGTTGTTGAATCTTTTGCCCTACAAGTCCCATGCAAAAGCATAGTTTTGATCAGAGAGAGGCAATGATTGAATCACTGAAAGTGCCTCAGATGACGTAGAGGTCTTTAAATAAGACATCTGTTCTACATTTGTGTGCATAGGGATGTCACCAACTAATGCAGCGAATAAGTTCGAAAAACTGATCCAGTCAGTAGGATTGCCGTCGAATTGAGGAAGATTGAGGGTAGTGAACTGGACAGGCGTCCAGCTCCACGTATTACGTCAAGAAGCTACATATTTCTCCATCTGCATATGGACTGGCTGTGATTAACCAAGTTAATTACGTTTAAATAAGCCGCGCGCCGTGTGTGAGTGCTCCCACGGACTTGTGATGTGCCCTCACCCTCCCCTCTTCGTGCTCGCCAGGAGACTCGACCTTCCTCTACCTTCGGCCGTCTTCGGCTGTTCTCGTGCCTTCCTCCCCTTTCTCCCCTTTTCCCAGCCGTCTGCTGGGCGGAGTTTGCTCGAGCTCGAGGCAGTCATCCTCCGTTCTCCGTTTCGGAAGGTTGGTCTGCTCCTCTCGTGGCCGGCAATGGCGCCTGCGTTTCTTCCTTTCATTTTGGTAAGTTTCTGGTCTGTTCACTTTAATTTGTTTCAAGGTTTTCGTGTTAATCTTTCGCTTTCTTCCTAATATTGTTAGTGCTAGGTGCCATTTCGGCCGCGAGGGGAACGTTTCCACGTTTCAATTTAATTCTGTGCCATTCGACTCAGCCACGTATCTGTATAATCAATTTAAATTACGCCGTTTTGGGCTTTTCCTGTTGAAGTTTGTAACAAAACTAAATTTGTATTCTAGTCAATAAACGTAATTGTTTTGAACCCTGCCTTTAAGTAAATTTATTAGTGGTTAGTTGCCTCGCCCTATTGTTTTGTGTATGTTGCCAGCTGAGTGCAGAGGGGGGAAAGTAAGGACGATTGGGCCTGGCGGGTGTGTAGGACATGCCCGCCGGATACAGGCAGACAGCACTTTGTGATTTGTTTTGAGATAACACAAATTGAGCTTAGTCAGTCAGTGAGACGGGCTCAATTTTCCTGCGCGACTCTGCTAGTACTGTTACGCCTAAGCGGATTGCGTTGTAGTTTAATCAGTTGTGCGCAAATGCTGGTAACATTAGTGGGTGTCGGGGCACTGGCTGTAGTAGTTTATTTGCGGAGGTTTCGCTTTGTTCATATTTGACTCTTTGGTTCACGCCCTATTTTACCGTTATGGCTACGGTTGGAGTACCCGATTTCGAGATACAGTACGATTATTTGCAGCTTTGCGATTATTTAACGAGTGCAGGCGTAGAATTTGACAGAAGTGAAAATGTCACGGCATTGCGGTTGCGAGACATGACATACATTAATTCATTAAGGGTTGTTAAAAATGTTAATATGGGTGGTTTGGTTGACGTCGACGACGGGCCTGTGTCAGCTCGACAGACCATAGTTATGGAGAGGGTAAACTCCATTCCGCTGCTGACGATTGTAGATCCCGACTCGGCCGTGCGTTTTCTAGTGGCTGCGACGCTGTTTATTATGGCTCACGTTGTGCGAACCATGAGGAGTTTTTTTTTACTTGTTTGTCGACTCGTTTAGCTGAACCCGCCTCGAGTGTGTTGGCGCATGTTACTGCTTCGGCAGTTTGCTACGAGACATTTAAGACACATTTGTTAGAGAGTGCCGAGGGGCTTTCTGGGTGGTCGGCGTCAAAGCGCCGTTATATCGACAGATACCAAAGACCTGGTGAATCAGTGTTGGTATACGTTAGTGACGTTTTGAATTGTGCCCGGGCCATGAATTTAAAACGGGCGGAGCCAAAGTTGGTGCAGGGCATTGTGGATCGCTGGTCGCCCAGTGCTCGTGCGCATCGTTTTATGCGGCCTATGCCTACGAACGCTGAAGGATTGCGTCAGTTGGCCATTGAGGTCGATCGTCAGATGGCCATGGAGACTGAATTTTACAGTCAGGTAAAATTGGCAACCCCTTCTGTTATGACTGGAGTTGGCAGCGCCTGTGGTGTTGTTGATGCAGTCGGTCGGGCGTCAGGGGGCGTTGATAGCAGATGGTTAGACCGTGGGCGAGGCCAAGTCTTGTCGCATTCAAATAGAGACCGCAGTTTTGTTGCCATTCCGTCTAGCGGCAAACAGGGGAATACTGTGAATGAATCGACGAGTCGTTTTTCGGCCAGCAATATCGTTACTGACAGAGTGCGACCTCAGAGCCCTGCAAGTTCCAGGTGCGCTAATTGCAATGAGAGGGGTCATTTACTGGCCGACTGTCGGCTTCCTCGTGTAAGCCCTGGGTCGTAGGCATGTTTCCGTTGTGGTAGGCGGGGGCATGTTCGGGCACAGTGTTCGGGAAACTGACTCACGCCGCCCCTTTGCGCGTCAAGCACGTGCGGCGTGTTGTTTCTTCTGTGACGCATCATTATTCTTTTGTCTCCGTGTCATTGTACGGGCTCTCACGAGAAGCCCTGTTAGATACAGGGGCTTCTCACTGTTTTGTTCGAGATCAGTTTTGGGAGGTATTGTTGCGTAAGGATCCGCGTGTCGTTTCCAGACTGGAGGACACATCTGCCCTCCAAGTGTGTGTGGCAACAGGTCAAGTAGTTGAATGTCGTCGTTTAGTATTATTACATATCAAGATCAACCGGTTTTCTTGGACGCATTGGTTCTGGCTAGTACCAGGTTTAATTGCCGATGTGGTGCTAGGTGTTGATTTTTTGTTTCGAGCGCAAGGTGTGGTAGATGTCGATGGTCGACAGCTGGTGTTTAAGTTTGCGCCTAATTCTCCTTGCCCCTTGCATTCCTCGGCTACGTCCGGTTCGGCTTGGTTAGGACGTTTGGCGATGGGCAGTTCTGTGCAAAATGATAGCATAGAACGTGTTCTCCACGACTACTCTGACGTGATCACGATATGTATGGGTCGGTGTGACGTCATGCCGTATAAATTTTCGGTTGTGGAAGATGTTCCAGTTCGTGTACCATTTTACACGTACAGTCCCCCTAAGCTGACAATTATGCAGGACATCATTGATAAGATGTTGCGTGAAGAAGTAATATCACCTTCAACTTCGGACTATGCCAGTCCGGCGTTTTTGGTAAAGAAGAAGGGCGGAGGTCACCGGATTGTGACAGATATGTTTAAGGTGAATGCCAAGATTTACTTGGATCCCTTCCCAGCGCCGACTGTCGTTGCCGCTTTGCAGCATTTGGGCAAAGCTCGTGTATACTCTGTGATCGACTTGAATGCCAGTTTCCACCAATGTCTACAACACCCAGACTGCCGGAAATACACAGCATTCCGCACCCCATGGGCGCAGTTCGAATTCAATCGTATCCCAATGGGAGCAAAGTTCGGGACGCAGGCATTATCTAGGGTGTTAGATCATGTCCTGGCTGACTTGAAGTTCCGGTGCGTCTATAATTATATAGACAATATTATTGTGTATAGTTCCAACTTGACTGAGCACTTGGGTCACTTGCGCCTAGTGCTTGATCGTTTGCGCGGCGCTGGACTTACTGTTAATCCGGCCAAGGTCACCTGGGCCGCACCGTCCGTCCATTTCTTGGGGTACATTGTTTCAGAAGGGAAATTGGTAATGGATCCGGAGCGTGTTCGCCGGGTAGTGGATTTTCCGAAGCCGAAGAGCGTGCGTGGTGTTTCATGGTTCTTGGGTCTGTTGGGTTACTATTCCCATTTTATCCCTCATTTTTCCGAATTAGCTGCGCTCCTAAATCTTTTGAAACGTAAAAATGCAGATTTTGTTTGGGGAGACGAACAGCAGGATAGCTTTCGAAAGCTAAAGGGAGCCTTAGCCAATGCTCCTGCCCTGTACATGGCCGATTTTGATCTACGTTTCATCTTGCACGTGGATGCCTCTAGTTTAGCCCTAGGTGCCTCTCTGAGTCAATGGAGGGATGGGACGCTGTGCCCCGTTGGCTTCGCAAGTCGCACACTTTCAGATGGCGAGCGACGTCTCAGCTCCTTTGAAAAGGAGGCTTTGGCGTGCGTGTGGGGAACAGCCAAGTTTGATACTTTCCTTAGTGGTGTTGAGTTTGACTTCTGCACAGATAACCAGGCGGTTTCGTGGTTGCTGAGTCACTCAAACGATTTCGGAAAATTAGGGAAATGGGCTTTTCGATTAATGAGGTATCGATTCGTTATTCAGCACGTTCCAGGTTCGAGCAACTCAGCTGCAGATGCGTTGTCTCGAATGTACGATCCGGATGATTATGAAGTTGAGCCTTCGGGCTCATCTTCTCCAGGGATGCTGAGTGCGACATTTACCACTAGTGAAGGTTTCTACGTGCGTTTACGCGATGCGCAGGGCGAGGATGCCGAGTGTCAAAGGCTTGTCCGAGACATTCAACGTGGCGAGGATGTCCCGTATGTCATCATCGACGGTCTGTTATATCATGTAGGTCGTCGACGGCGGGTGAAGCGTTTGTTCATCCCCGAACATTGTCGGGCAGAGCTATTAGTGTATTACCACGATTCCCCGTTTGGAGGTCATTTGGGACGGCAAGGCACGTTGAAGAAATTATGCGGCTGATTCTACTGGCCTTCTGTGGCTAAGGATGTCCGGGAACATGTACGCAAGTGCGAATTATGTATGTTGAAGGATCTTTAACTCAAGAGCTAATCTACTTCCAGATGACACCTTTAGTGTTCCTCGTAGGACTCTCCTTACCTCCCATATTGCAGCGTAGGAAAATAGTGCTGCAAGGGAGGCTGTGCTAATACTGGCCTAGTATTGTGCACAGTATTTCTTGTCAGGGATTTTGTATAATAGTTTTGGGTTCATGTGTTTTTTTCTAGTTGTGTCACCATGCTTTGGTAAGTTCAGCCGGCCATGTATTCATCTACCTATGTCTGTAATTACAGCACAGTTTAAGGGTGTTATATAAAAATTCTCATTGTTACTGTGTCGTCATACCAAGTCACTGACCTTGGATGTCATCCAAACATTGCCCCCTTCACAGTATTTTTCACCCCCAGCCCTTCAGGAAAGGGAAAGCGTCAGTGGTCACAAAGGGAGTTCTTGTTCAGCGCTGTGACAGGAAGGACCTATGTGTGCCATTAGGGACTGTGTTACTTCTTTGTACTGTGTGTGTGTTATCAGTTTCATTCAAGCTGATCGTTTGTGTGATGCCCGTGTAGTCAGAGTACACGTATCTATCTGCATGATAGGCCTTTGTATAGGTCCTAGGGAAAGGATCATGAGGCACAACCGTTGAATAATGTCCTCAGGCATTTTCCGTACCTAAGTCCTCTGCAGTATTAACATTGCCCGATTCTCTCGCTGGAGGAAGGGAGAGGCACGCCACCAAACCATCATGCCCTGTGATCAGCAAACACCTTCCTGGCCGGGCACAGACCAGGTGGCGCCCAAGTACTGTTCGCATCAGAACTGTTTACTGCACGTGTTCAGTAAGCTGCAGTTCTTCGTGTCCCACTCCAACCCCCTTTGCCTTCTCCAGACAGAGACAACTTATTTAAGGGTTAATGTGGCAGTTTTGTGGCATACTACTTATCATGACATTCACATGTTTTGGAGCCAAATTCAAAGTTGCTGAAATCACACAATGTGTCATTCGTCACCCTATTTATGGTTAATTCTGATAACTAAGTGCCCACCTTGCAATTCTGTCCTGTCTGTGTAACTACTATGGTGTCTTTGAATTTCACAAAAATGTTTAATTCATCTCCAACCTATTCTCATAGTTGATGGGCATTAGTGCCCTCCAAAATCCTTGAAGAGGCCTACTAACCCCTCTTTTCGGCTACCAGCATCTCCATCCCACGTTGTTATTGAATGCAACTGCAGTTTATCGTGGGTCGGGGTGCATTTCAACACGGGTGCTGACAGACGACCTGTAGCCTGACGCTCTTGCCATCTGGTAACTGTTCCCTGGGTAAATCCAGCAAATCCACCCTGGCTTAGGCCCCTTGCCCCATTCGGATTTTCTCCCATGCTCTGCCCCAGAGTCATTTATAATCTCATAATCACCCGATCTTGATTTAACTACCACCAACTGGAGACCATTGCGTCCAAGTGATTAATGTGTTCAAAATTATATGGCACATCAATGTACACAGGCAAATAAACATAGCAGCAATACTGATTACCGTCTTTCACTTAATAGTTAGTATCATACCCAGATGAATATTGCTGATAGGGACCGCCTTATCCGTGGTATTTCGTTCCATGAAATCAGTGTTTGTGCGAAAACCGCGTATATTAAAGATGCCTTAATAAACAGCATATATCACCAATAAAATTTTTTTTGCCATGCCCCCCCCCCCAATGGATCTATATAGGAACTGTGGTAATGGTAAGGAGAAGAGGGGTGAAGGTCATGTTGGTAGTTTGCCGGGCTACCCGTACAATTGTGAGGCTGTTAGGGGAGTGCCTCTTCTGGCAGCTCCCACCTTCCTTTGTATCCAATAAGCCTCAGTCTCATGATCACTGACCTCGAGTGCACTGCTAACTAACTTGGCAAACTCCTGCCTATCATTCAGCTTCCTGCCAGACCATTACGGCATAGCTTGATTTGATATGTAAAAACAGTGGATTGTTTGTATTGCAGAAAAATACAATGAGCCAGTATTCCCTAGGATCACCAGTATGATCTGCAGAGGAACTCTATTGTTGATGCTGAGTTAGACATATTTGTAGAGAAGCACCAGAAATGCATCTCTGCATGTCCCTTTGCCTGTTTCCAATTTCTCCAGACAAAATCAGAAAACCTGTTCAGTTACCGGAAGGTGAACAGGCACAGTGCCACTTCCAGAGTACGTTAGAAGAAGTCAGGGAGCATGGAAGTTAGGTGCGTCTTCCAAGAAGTAGATGACTGAAGCAAATTCCATGGTGAATCAGATGAGATACAGGAAGGAGTCTTAAGAAAGGGGAAGGATAGTTAGAAAAGCACACATATGACAAATGAAAAAGAAAGAGTATTGTTGCAGATGTCAAAATATTCCACCCTTTGATGGTCTAGCCTGAAGGGCTTGTACAGAAAGGGTGCCAGAGAGCACTAGTTCCCATAGAGAGAGTCTGGAGAGCGCGTCTCGACATATCAGGAAATGGCTCATAGGCTGGCATAGCTGTACAGCTGGCTGCTTCAGAATGGGGTCCAATTGGGTCCAGCAGTCGCTGGCCTTCCTACCTGAGATGCTGCAGCATAGATAGAGGTAAATAAATCTACTGTTAGCAGACCTGTAACATAGTAATGCCATGATTTATTGCTGGAGCAATTCTAGCTCTCTTCAGGAGCTGAGAGGAGGATGGAAGGTGAGTTGCTTCCCTCACAGCTGCAACTGACTTATATATATATATATATGAAAAAAAATTCCTGTAGTAGTCAAGAATTTTTTGGTCTTTTCACAATTTTTTCCTGGCTAGTTAGAAATTCCAATATTTTTCTGGCTTTCCTGGTTAGTAGACACCCTGCACTAATAAAATAAATATATGTTTGTTTTAAAAATTTGACAACTTCATGAAAAAAATTCTATTCATATCACCTTGTGCGTAAAAATGTTGGACAGAATGTACATACGGCCTACCATAAAATGTCGCCTCTCTACAGGCCAGAATTCTTTTTAAGCCCCACTGTTTAAGTCAAGTGTATTCGACAGCGGCGAGCTTTGCTCACATTGAAATCGCAACACGCTCTAGCACTCCTCACGAGCCATGCAACGTCCGTAGGTTCAAATCTTGGTCCAAAAACAAAAAAAAAAAATAAAAAAATAAAAAAATACGTATATAATAGCAGGTAATATCATTAACCACACAAATTTAAAAAAATAAACATTAAGTACTTTAAATTAGGTAAAAAAAATTATAGATATGCCACACTAAGAATGCCACGTTCTTGTCACCAGATATGTCAAAAAAGTTAGAGTTTATGTCCCTATTACAAATACTTTACACATTAAGAGATGCACATTAATAGAGATTGTTTCTTCAAATGTAAACAAATAAAAATAAATTGTCATTAATTAAATTAACGAGAAGCTAAATTACAAATGTTCATGCTCGTTTTATGCTTCTAGTATCACATTTAGTGAAGAGGTTTTTGCAGATGAATATTTAATAAACATGGTTTCTATATAAACGTGTACTGACTAGAAATCCTAATTTAATCGTGAAGTAAATATTTACTGTAATGTTGAAAAATATGTTCCATACACAGGATGATGTATGTGAGCTACTTTAGAATAGTTATTAACATGAAGAACGTGTCCTTAAATTAATATTTATCTTTACAGTCGACTACCAATGTTTAACAATATTGTTCTTTGATGCACGTTATGTCACTTATGTAAGAGTTTAATTGAAAACAGACCACAAGACGCAATACAATGTAGTCACATGGTAACATATGTCTAATTAAAACAAAGTAAATTTATCTGAGACTCAACAACACCAGTTTTTTTTTTTTACAAACGTTGGGCGATTGCAAATCTGATAATTTTCTGAGCCTTACGTAAGATGTTAATGATGTAAATAACGTTCCCAGCTACTAGCAATAATTCATGAACATGAACATGAGGTTTACGTGCTCTATATTGAAAAAAAAAATATTAATAGTTATTTAGATGTTAAGTCCGTATAGATAAAAAATTATACAAAGTTTCTAACATATTGCCATGTCGTAAACATTTCCTCGATTATTTTGTCAGTCTACTGTCATGTGAAATTATTAAAGACATGTTATTAAACTTTAAGAAGTTGTTATCTTGAGACATTAATCAATATTTTAGAATTATGGAGCACAAGTGGAAAATACTATTGTGTGAAAATTAAAAATATTCTAAAAGTAAGCATGTGGTAGCATAATAGTAACACTTTTTTTGTATGTTCGAATCTCAATTCACACACAATTTTTATCCCCCTTTCTTTCATTATACTTTTTGAAACTCTGCTGTGATATATATGTTTTATAATCAAAAAATACAAATTCAGTCACACAAATAATGAACATCAACCTTTTACAGGCAGTTTCATGGTGTTTGTGGAAAGTTTCTAGTAAAATTACATGGTCATTATCATAGAAAGATTTGTGATGCCACATCAATTACTAATTGTTTTACACTTTTTAAATATATCCACTTGGTAAAAATACAGGGAGTATAGTTATTTAATTAACTATAATATATTTTTCCCTTACCTCCAATGTATACGTTTCATTTTAGTGTGGCATTCATTTTAATGTTTGAGTAATCTTTTCAGACTCGTGAACGCAGGCTGAAGTGATTCTGCATCAATACGTTTTGTTCTAGCAATGTAAATGTCTGTGCCACAGCAATATGATTCGTGTGATCAACAACATAACCAGCAGTACATTTTAGAACAAAAAAATTGGTTTACTAGACAAAGATTTGAACCTGCTATCTGCCAGTGATTCTTTGGAAATTCATTAAATTGTTGCAATTTATATTAACAACTTTTTGTTGCTGAAGATACCACGAGTGGACTTACAAAGAATTGTGGCCCGTAGAGGTGTGACATTTTATAACTGGCAGAATAATGAGCCAGTCGTAAAATGTCATATCATGTCATGTTAGATATCTAAAAACTTTTGGGTATCTTCAGCTGCGGGAAGTTCGCTTGGAGAAATCGCAATACATCAGTGGGTTTCCCACAAATTGTGTGGAGAGCACAGGTTCAAAACCTGGTCAGAAATTGAAATTATTTTTTTTCTTCTAAAGTATTGCACTTGATGTTACCGATGTTACTAATGAGACAATACGAACGAACATGTCCGAGACGGAAAACTTTTATAGAAATAACACAAAATGCTGCCAGAACATTGGTGCCACACTCGTGAGCGAGCATTGCAAATCATGAATCCATATGACATCCTAGAATGAAATCAGGATTAGATTGATTTACACATGCATTTTTATGAAACATAGAAAGATATTCACAGTGAAATTATGGATCATTAGAGCTTGAAATATTTTACACCCAGCAAGTGTATATAACTATAATTATAATATAGGAAACACAAAGGTTGGATGGGAAATTTAAGAGCGATAACAGTAAGTTGCACATCATTTTAAGGTACCGGGTCTTAAATATATTGGAATTGTTAAAAAATGTTGACCCAATATTTTTGCAAATTGACATTAACTTGAACAAGGAATGGTGCAACAATTTGTGAAGTTTTAAACGACACCATATTTTCCAATACATATTTTGCATGCATGGTACTTTGAAGCCCAGCTCCAGCAACTTATCTCTGTGAGACATTCATTGTTGATCATATTATTTTATGGTCTAATAAATATCAACATCTGGTAACTACTTGAAACATTCCTACCCACAAATTATTTTAATCAATTAACCATTTTCACATCTAAAAATGCATATTAATAACTGAAATAAGAAACACTAATTACTTGGCTGATACAAAATTTGTACTAAAGCTCTTCACTCAAAATTGCAGACACACATGAGAAATATTGGAATCAAATTAACACTACCAGCAGCTCTTCTTACCAATTTGTGGCCTTGACACACAATACAAAATAAATGCAATGTGTTGTGTACCTCTATGTGTAAGAGAGACTGACAAATCTTTGATGTACTAAGCACACAACTTGTTGACAGTTTTATTTTATCACGTAGGTAACCACCATTGATTTTATAAAAACCAGTCATTAATTGGGAAATGTATTAAATTATTTTTATTATAATTCTGAAAACAATAATTATGTAAGTAACTATCAAGAAATTATATAATATATAAAAACCTATTTCATATTACGTTATGTATACAGTGTTTGCCAAAAAAGTTGTGTAAGAATTTAACAGTGAGAAATTGAAACTCACAACATCTATATACTAACACAGAAATTAGCATACAAATAATTAAAAATCAGTTGGAACTGTTCCAATATGCTCGTAGGCTTTTTTCTCAACCCAATGTTTACCGGAAAATTACATCGTGCTTCTTAGTAGAACACCGGACATTGCACACTTTCATCATAAGGACTGTGGTCATGGTGCACAACACACTGTCAACGAGTGAGCAAATTGTGGCTCTCGTAGGAGGAGGAGACTTTTCTCTACTAGCCAGGCAGGTGCTAGGTAGGTATAGTGCTTCGGCTCGTACTGCACAGAGCTGGATTAGCCAGTATCAAGAAAAAGGACAAATTCGTCGACGTCAGGGCACTGGACTAAAGCGTGTATCCACTCAAGAGGAGGACAATATACTAATTAACTGTTGACGAAGGAATACGTTCCTGAATACCTTTCAGCTGAAACAGACAACCAATTTTCCTGGTTGTACAGGAACTATGCGGAAGAGATTAACTGAAGCTGTACTGAAATCCTACAGAGTGGCTATCAAGGAACTACTATCCAAGGATCACAAAATCTACCGACTTGCATTTGCTGAGTTAAATGTCGGTCACGACTGGAGTAATAGGGTTTTCTCTGACGAGTCGGCGTTCAGTTCAACTAATAATGTCCCTGTATTAGTTTATAGACCTCAAGGAATGTGGCTCGATCCAAATTATATTTCCCATTTTCAGCGCACTGGACGAGTTTTTGTGTCATGCTGGGGTTGGATGTCATCACACGGAGCTGGTGTTTTCCATCGAATAACAGGAAGACAAAACTGTGACCAGTACATCCATACAATGCACAACGTCATGGTACCAAGAGTCAGGATACAGTATCCAGAAGGGGTTATCTAATTTCAACATGATTTATCACTGGTCCACACAAGCCACAGAGTTCAGGAATGGTTTTCGAGACATGTGCACATAAATTGCCTTATATGGCCATCTCGATCACCAGACCTAAACACCATTGAAAATATGTGGACAGAAATGAAATGCATAATGACACATAAATGGCCACATCCCTCTCCAAACTCGCAAGATTCACTTTGGGAGGTGATGCTTGGCGGTTCGGAGGAACTTGTTACGAGCGAAGGGGCTACTTTCGTTGTCTCATTGATTCTGTTCCGAGATGAATAGCGTGTGTCATCGAGGCAAGCAGTGAATGGACCCGCTACTAGACACGCTAAATTGAAAATATTATCCTTTCAGGAGAAATTTTGCTTTCATCACGAGATTATTAGAATTTACAGCTTCTATTAAAACCCTGTTGTTTCATATGGAACAGAATTTCTGTAAATTGATACATAAATATTTCTTGCCACAAAATTTCATCCCTTTAGGATATTAATAAAGTGTTAAAATGTAATTTACATGTTTTTAATTTTCTATTTGCTGTTTTCAAATTCATATTTCCTGAATTAAAAAAATTTTATTTTGTATTATAAAATATTTTGGTACTGTCAAATTAAATTGGAACCCTGATATTTAAAATGTAGTACATGTATGTTTACATAAATACGCTGAGTCCGCGTCTAGCAGACACAGTAATAACAGGCTGCTAATCTTGGGGTTGCTAAGCATCAACCAAGGCCCAGTGCCACTCACCAGCACCCTTCCCATTAGAACACACATTAAAGGCACGACATTGACACAGGGTTATCAAAGCTACCAATGATGTAAGACTGAACTTGGCAAAACAATTTTATGTAACGCACAATATCATACAAACCATGATATATTGTACACAGGCTATTTTCTCCACTGAGAG
>PNEQ01008536.1:0-30182 GCA_003012365.1 Medauroidea extradentata | reverse complement strand
TTTGCATTTATTATTTTAGTTGTTTCCATGAAATAAGCAGTGTTTTCCTCTGCCACAAGTAACTTTTGTACAAACACACTTATCTGGGTCTCAAACTGTGCAATTTATCAAAATTAAAAGTTATTTCCTGCAGAAATTTGTACACACGATAGCCTTTAAAACTGTCAAAAAATGGAATTCTTTCGTGAGACAGACTATAAGATAACAGATTTAAATACAAATTGTTTGAGTACATATTTACTCATAAAACTCACATATAGAGTAAAAATATTTGGCCACAAGCCACAATTTACGTTCAAACATATTATATGACTTATACTTAAAATCAAAAGGTAATGAGTTAAGAAGTTCCTATAACTATTAGATGTTTTCATAAGTCTGCAATATGGTACACTTATACGTTCACAATTTCTAGTATTGTGCACATGTACATCTTGTTGGTATTGTAGTTAAGATAAATTGTTCTTAGTATAACATAATACTGTATAAATATAAATAATAATTACAGTCATTATTTTTAATTTGATAAAAAGTGATTTACAATGTGCTACTTTGTTTGAATCTGTTAATATTCTAACAATTTGTTTTGTAATACAAGTACCTGTGTTTTACATGTTTACTATTTCACCACAGTAATGTATCATACAAAACTTATACAGTGGAAGAATAAGAAGAAGAAGAAGAAGAAAAAGGAAAAAAAAACGCTGATCGAACATAGTTTAATGGAACATGATTTCTTAGATTCCTTAGTAAATATATGACTGGAAAGTCTTATTGTAATATAATTTAGGCCTATGTGCGGTAGCCAACATGAGTTTGCTGTGTAGAATAATACCTAAGAATTTATTTTTTGTGTTATTTCCTTCCGGTATTTCTATTAAACTACACACCATATTTTTAATTTTTATTTTAATTAAGAAGAAAACCATTAGCTTTAAACCACTTGTCAGCTTCTATTAGGGTATCCTGTAAGAAGTAGGCCTAGGTATTCTGTTATTTGGTGGAACTACTTATTTGCATTAAATTATAAGTTTATAGCACATTCAGCTGTTAAAACATTATTTTTAATTAATGTTTTTTTTTTTGCATTTCTTTAATGTTTAGTGGCTATTTAGCGGATTTTATGTATCTTAATATAACGGACGTAGTATTTTTAGTTACCATTGTAAACTAACATGAATATTTGCACTTGGCCAAACTTTCTTTCAAATATTTTCGGCTAATAAACTTTTCTACAAAATTTTTTCTGCCTTTGTATGAGACTGACCGAATGTAGGGTGCCGAGGACACAGTCTTTCTTATATTTTTACAGTGTATTTCATGAATGCTTTTATTTTTAAACTAAGTGCCAAATTTTTCAGTGTTAAGCAAGGCACTACAGTTGTGGGAAATATAACAGTGTGTTGCCTAAAGTAAAATATAAAATATTTTTTTCCCGGATTTATTTCCTAATTCTTTAAAATTTGGAACAACCTATCAACTGAGTTCAGCTTCCATAACTAAACACTACAACTTAATATTGATATATCTCTCATATAGTAAATAAAGGTTATCAAGTTTAAGTTTTTGAAAATATTTTGATGAATATTCGTTGTCAGGTTGCGACATTGCCTAGATCAAAAAATAAGTATGGCAGTATCAATTTTTACTGAGCATATTTGATTAGTAACTAGTTAAGTTTATGTGCTGGTAATTGATATTTTTCAATGGATTTGCACTTGCCTTGTCTCCCAGTTGCAGCTGTTTTGGAAAGATCTTCAATAAAATTAAAATTATTGGAAATATTTTTAAGTTTTTCTATTTGTTATTATTCCTTTAAGTACGAGTATTATAGGTGTCTCAATGTTTGAAACTATTCCGGCGCCCAATTTTTGAAACTGTCGGACTGATTTGTGTAGAGGAATCGTCCCATTTCGGTATCGGAATCTAAAAAGGTTATTTTTGAACACTTGCTAGGAATTATTACTGGAATCTCAACGAGAAGTTTCTGAATAAATAAGCCGCCAAGTAAGTGGCAGAATGTCTATTCCAATAGAGATGTGGGTTTTGTGTACTGATTCATGGTTGTTGTAACAAGAAAATGGATGCCTTGTTTGGTTCCGCCTCTGTTAGATGATGAAGTAGATCTGGGGTTAGCTTAGAACAAAGAATTTTTAACCACCTATTTATTTTATTTGAGCTTTCAGTATACAACATTAATGAATACTTTTATTTAGCGTGTTTTATTTACTGAAATAAATTAAGCAAGAATACACCTAATGCATTATGTCTTTAGTGAAATCATATTTAGGCCTACTGATTTTTAAATTTGGCAACAAATGTATGTAACAACAAAATCAGAACAACTTCAGTACTGCAGTGCATAATGCACTTTTACACATTACCAATCACAAATAGACAATATAATTAAGTTAAATTTAAAGACAACTTTTCACTGGGTGTATTCACGTCCTCGAGCAGAATTAACAACATTCATGTACTCATTCCACAGATCATCACTTGTTCTTTTAGTAAAATACGATGTAAGTTTGCTTGCACAAAACTTTGGGTGACCATTGATAAAAAGAATTTCATATATTTCATTGTACTATCAAAGTTGATATCTCTTGATTTAACAAAAAACTGTGGTTGTTTAAAATATAAGTTTTTCCACATTCCAACACTTGCTGTTAAGTTAAACATTCTTCTAGAGAAATTATTTTGACAGTTTAAAAAATTGGGCCCCTGGATAGCAATTAGTTTGAGTTTAAGCTGTTATTTGGAACCATAGTTTTATGGGTTTAGTTACGGAAGCATAGGAGGTTTATTATTTGTAGCCACAAACCATTCAATATACAATATTTTTGCTGCCCTTAGTGTTGCCAACCATGTGGACCATAATTGTGGGGAATTTGCATAGAAATTACCGTACAATTACTGTACACATTAAAAAAAATATATTTTGACTTACTGTCTGGAAGAAAATATCTTAACTTTCAAATAATGATCCTAGCTGCTTAACATATGCAATAAATGTATTACATAAATGTAATATAACCTTTACTTACGACTATTAATGAGTAAAAAACACTGTTTAAAATTAAAAAAAAACTCAATGACAGTCTTGTCCAAGCAAAAACAAAGTACACAAATTGTCATTTTTTGTATACATTTTGCATTGCAAAAGTAGTCTCAAAAGAACGAACCAAGTAATAAGAAGCAATATTTAGGATTACTTATAAACAAAAATGTTGTTTACAATTATGTAAGTGTAAAATACATCTTAATTGTCAATGAAAGACCACAGTGTCAATGTCGATTGATTTTCACTTTATTTCGACAATATGTTAAATTTGAAGATTCAACCCAGCACCTATGATAAAACTCGCTGTCGGAACCTGCCTTGAAAAAAAATGTCATCTTCTTCTGTCTCTTCAACCCGCACTTCTTCAGCAGAAACTTGGGGCTTTCTGTACAGATTGTCTTTTGTCATGCTGTTTAACATTTTAGGCGTAGGCAAAAAATTGTAGCAACCATCAGGTCTAACTCGTTGATCAGTGTGAAGGGGACCACTCAGGGTTGATGTTACTAGTTTATTTCGTTTTTTAGTCTTATCATCATGGACTTTAGAAAATACTCTTCCATATTTTGCTGAAGAATGTGGAAGGATCATGACATCTAATGCAAATTGAGCCAGCTTGCCAAATTCTTTTTCGCCGAAAACATTTTTGTAAACCAAAAGCTTGGTCTATAATGTGTCGGGTTCCATATCTGCACTGACTATATCATCCTCGTTGAAAATTTGTTGTTTCCTCCATTGGTCATCAATTGCCTGCCAAACATTCATATCTGCAGTGTATATTCTAGGCAGGTATTTCATCAAAGGAAGTAAAGTCTTTTCTCTTGTGGCTTCATCTGAAAGAACATGTTTCGGCTCAAGAACACAGATTTTTGAGAAGATAGGATCATTAAAATTATAACTTTTCTTCATTTCTTGGCAGGCCAAGGTAAGGAGTCTTGGCATCTTGTCAGGAAATCTGTGACCTTAACTTTTCGTGCAAAATTTCATTATCCTGCAGTGAAATCATAACTTTAACTCCAAGATACATTTGGTTCAACTGTATAAAATAATGCTCGTTTCCTGGATCAATTTCATTTGGTTCACTTTTCATGATATAATCCCTCTTCATGTAGATACATAACATATCTTTATACCCCTCTAGCATCTTCGTGTACATAGAGGTTATCAGAACCTTTTCACCCTGGAAAAACTTGTTGAGATTATTAAATTTTGGCAGAACCCAGTCCAAAAAGCAGAAAAACATTTTCAGGAAAGGATTATGAAGATCCCGGTAAAAAGCTTCGGCGGCATTTAACCGTTCTTCAAACTATTGATGAGTAAAAAACAGTTTAAGGGGTCCCAACTGTTAGAGAATACGTTGAACTACTTCCAGAAGTGAAAGCCATCTTGTCTGAACAGGTAGCAAAATTTTGTGTGGATCAACATTGCAGAAACACTGAAATTCTTTCAGAATCGCCATTCTCTTGCTTGAATTTTTAAATATACTATAGATATTTCTCGCTAAATCCTCACATTTTATTCGAAGAGCTGTACATTCATAGCTGGAGCACAAATGCAGAGAATGACATATGCATTTCTGAACTACCAGACCTGGCATTGTTTCTGTAAGCTTTTGTTGCACTGAATTATATTGGCTCATCATTGTGTTGCATCCATCTCTTGCAAAACCAATAATATTGGATAAAGGAATGTTTTCTTCGTTTAGTGAATCGACTATCATTTCAAACAGGCGTTGTGCACACGCTCTTTTTTGCATTTGAACTTTCGTACACGCCCAAAAGCTTCCAAAATTTTGGAACAACTCTGCCTTGATTGTCATCATAATATCGAACACAAACACACAGTGTTTTGTTACTCGATATATCAGTGGACTCATCAATAATGAAACTAAATTTATGTTGACGAATGTACTTGTTAATTTCTTCCAAGCTGCATGGTCCAATGAATTTTTTTACCATATTTGTAGCTTTTGTTCTTCCCAAACTTATTGATTGGGCAATTTTCGAATCTGGAAAACATGCTTTCAAAAGTGGAGATAAATGGTGCACTACACGGAATAAAATGTGCTCAGCTAACAAAGCAGAAATTTTAATTTCTGTTTCTTTAGCTGCAGTTTGAAGAGCTGCATACTCAGAAATCTTCCTGGTGAACTTTTCAATTGTACATGACGTTCCTTGCGATGATGAGCTCCCTAAATTTCTAATAGTACGTGCATGTTTTTTGCTAAAGCTATGTCTTTTTAAAGTTGAAATTTCAGCTACTATTGTAGTGTTACATAATTTACACAAAGTTTTAAGCCTATCTCCTTTCACAGGTGCTATCCGTTTGCTAAAATGCTAGTCATCCTCCCACTCATTACGATATTTCTGAGCTCTATGGGTTACAGGTGTTTTACTCCTGCTTTCGCCATCGCAATACATTCGATGTACTCGAGTCCCTTTCCCTGGTTCTGCATCTATCTTCAAAACGAGGACTTCAAATTTACCACCAACTGTATTAGAACTTTCTGCAGTTACATTCTCACTAGGTTTACTACTTAGCTGGTTTTACACGACGCAGTTTATTTCTCGCACAGTTCCTTGCGTGCAATCGCTTGTGCAATAATTGCATGCAATCTCTCATAGGCCATTTTACACAGCGCAATTTCCCCACACAATATACATGCAATTAGTTTTCTTCCCGCCAAAAGTTTAGAACAAATGGATAACCTAAAAGCACAAGATGTACACTTGCAGTGATGGAAATGTTACCTGACGAAAATTAAAATAATTGTGAACCATTTAGGAACTTGTTTTTTTATCTCTTCAGTGGTACAGTAGCCTTTTCCCGGACTTCAGATACAGACGCGGCCACCGCTTTTAATGCATTCTCGCGCAAATGTTTGTTGTGATAATTTGGTGATTTTGTGTTATAGTGGCTGGACATTTTTTGTATTCGTCCAAGAACTGCAAAAAACACTCTGGTGTTGGCATTGTTGATTCCATGATTGTAAGGTGTTTGTTGTTTTGTTTATTCTCGCAACTACGCGCGTGAATTTATTTCAGAGAATGGCCAATCACGTTGCTTGTTTCACGCAACTTGCATTGAAATATAGAGCATGTTCTATTTGTCGTGATTGCAACGCCGCTTGCATTGCATGTGAGGTTCCAGGAATTGTGTGTTTGAGCTCCAATGCAATATCAGCATATTGCGTGGAAATTGCATGCACATTGCGTCGTGTAAAACCAGCTTTACAGTTGAAGATCCAGTTTGCAGCACACTTGCACTCGCAGTTGCAGATCCAGTTGGCAGTACACTTGCACTCGCAATTGCAGATCCAGTTGGCAGCACACTTGCATTTGCAGTTGCAGATCCAGTTGGCAGTATACTTGCACTCACAATTGCAGATCCAGTTGGCAGCACACTTGCACTCACACTTGCAGATCCAGTTTGCAGCACATTGCAGATCCAGTTTGCAGCACACTTGCAGATCCAGTTTGCAGCACACTTACAGATCCAGTTTGAGTTGTACTTGTCTTCGCAGTTTCAGATGAATTTTTTTTAAAGAAAAAGGAAGTCAAAGTTTGTTTTATCGTATCAGCACTCATTTCTGATTTATATATTGCAAGAAACTTACAAATAGTAAACAAGCAACTGCATTCTTTTGCTGACGAAGACTCACGATCGCGATGCTCAACTGACAACAATAAATAAACGAACAACTATGACGGCCGCAGACAGAGCACAGGACGACTGGGACGTGAACGACAAGTGAACAGTGTCGTAAACTGCCAGAATCCCGACTACAAGGGGTATTCCCCAAGAAGGTATAGCAATGCTCTCACTGCTATAGAAATAAAAATAGTCATAGTCAAATTATTTGACATTTATATCAATCTATAACTAATTAGGATAGACTGAAATAATTATTGTGTATTATAACATGCCTAAAACATGAAATGTGAAAATTACTGTATTACCTCAAAGGCATTACCGTATACCGTACAAGTGCCCAAATTACAGTATACCCCTACAATTACCTTACAGGTTGGCAACATTACTGCCCATGCCCTGTCATGTCTGATGATACCTTCATCACCTGCTAAAACACAAGTGTAATGAGGCTGACAGTGTGTAGTACTGTCTATACCATATAAGAATTCCATTATTTGACAGATAATAAAAAAGTAGAAAAATGTAAACAAAAACATTATGTATCCTTCCACCACCATGTGCTTTCCAGCTGACAACCAAAACATGCCAACAGTTCAGGTATATTATGATTGCAATAACATCCAAAGTGTTTTGTAATTTTTTTTAGACTTTTTTTTTTTAGATCTCAGACAAATAATTTATTTTAAATACTAACTGCACATTAATCTTACTAGGGTTAGGTGGGCAATGTTGATGGAATTATTTCATATTACAGCAATGGATAGCCTTGTCTATAGATGTTAAGTTAATACAATTATTTAAAATGTAAAATTTTTTTGTATCTTTTCCTAGGTATGATCAAAATTGTAACATTTAATGACGCTACCGAAAATAAATGAACATGCATGGGCAACTTATGTTTTCTACTTGACATCTAAAAAGATTAAATAATATGAGCTTCTTTGGTTACAACAAAACTGAAGTTGCAAGAGGTTATGACAGTGCAAGCGAACATATTTAAGTTAAAATAATAAATAAAATAATTCATGCAAGCATTAGGCCTATTACAATTATTTTTCGTGTTGTTTAAAATTTGGTTCTACACTATCAGATCATAAAGCCGTATAGGCCTAGTTTAAGTCCTAGTTTAAGTTTCCAGTTATAGACTATTAAACAAACTTACCTTTTGTGGTAGGGCCTACCTTAGAAATATCAGTGTTGTTATAGTCATGTGACTATTTATTGTACACTATATAGTAAAAATTTGTGCTTTCACAACCTAAACGGAAATAATATATCAAAAAGTGTAAGTAATAAACAAACATGGGTAAGCCTAATTGCCCAGATCAGCTTTAAATCATTTTGTTGATTAACACATATCATTAAACAGGTAGGCCCTACACTTTAATGACCGGGAAATATATAGGCGTACATCTTCTTGCCGTTTATTTTGGTAATATGTAGGTCTACATTTTTGCAGCTGACAGGCACAAAATCTCACGTGGACTTTATTATAACCACTTACTTGTGTAAAAAAAGTGGACTTTTTCTTACTAAAAGAATTTATTGAGTCGGCACCTTGAAAAAGCATGTTTTACATATAGGACTATAACAAGATCCGTAAGTGTTCACACACAAACTCTGTTAAAATAAAAGTTGGGTAACATTTTTTTTATTTTATGTAGCACTTTTCTCTGGACTACTACTTATTTAGTGAGTGTTTTTCTGTTTTTGTAAACATGCCAGCTGAAGTTCCCATCTTCCGAATCACGTCTTAATATCCCGTTGTCGTTGGTGATTACACGTCACATATTTTAATCCCTGCATTGCAATATATTACAATTACATACATGCACAAAATATTAAAATAACACCGTACAAGAATCTCAAATGTACCGAACACACGAGAAGCTCAAACACTCGCAACGCAAATGGCCACTCTTTGTTTTGGTTGCCGGATATCATATCTCATTGGCGATTACAGGCGGAGTTTTACAATCCCCACATTACAATATATTAAATATATGCACAGAATAATTAAGTACCACATTATAAGAATCTCAAACACATGCGAATGCGGTAACTTTTCACACTCGCAAATGACTGTGCTTTGTTTAGGTTTCAGGTCAACTGATAACGGTGCGATTGTTTGTAAATTAGTTATAAAATTATGCGATTTGAATAGAATAAAATAGTTTAACTGACTAATGCTAGATACGAAGCCGTGTTATTATATTATGTTTCCTCCAAAATGTTTACTTATTTTTCGTATACAATACACACTACTTTCAACGTCGGCGATGGAAGTTAACCGACTTGTTGATCAGGGCTGCCACTACTGCTTCATCATGTCATACGGTCACGTTTTGTTGTTTTAAATGGTTGCCACGTGTCTTGCACATGTTAAAAATATTTGTAGCATCGGGTGTCAAAATACGGAGTTCTTACGTGGGATAGACAGTAAGTAACTGGCGTAATGCTGTTTATATGCACAACATTCAGTTGTGCTGCATTATTACATTTCCATGTTAAGATATGAGTACATGCTATTGTGTCAACATTGCAATAGTACACTTGTGTTACGCGACTGTCGCTCACATTACTATTGTAATTTATTTTGTTTTCTTTCAGTTGTAGGTTATGTGTTTGCCACCCACATGTATGAAGTGTTGCCACTTACTAGACATTGTCATGTCACCACTGACAAGTTTTGTGTACACTTTTAATGGAAATGATAGGCCCTGGCCACTGGCACATTTTTTGCTCAGTATGTAAGATGGATAAGGAAGACATGCTTTAGCTCTAATCAATTGTACATGTAGTTTGGCCAAGAGATGCAACCAATTTATTAGGAGAAGTTCTGGTATAGGTCATTCGGGGTAAAGTGAGCACTAAAGATTTAACCTTTGAAAAAAATCACTAGCCATTGATGTATGTAATTCAACATTGACAACAGTTTTATTATTGCTTCTACATTTGGCAGCAAATTATCACATGTAGTTCCAAGTACATAATATTTAAATGCAACATTACTGAAAGAACATCAAATGGAATCAACCTCTCAGTATTTAATATACTTTAAAATATTTATTTCTGATATTGACATACCTATTGACTGTATAATTTTACTTAATTAGCACCAGCAGGAAGTGTTGCATCCGGGCTGTTAAACTTCCACAGCCGTTAGTTAGCTAATTGCATGTAGCACTCCGCGCCCACTGACGTAGTTCAAAATTTCACCGACGGGTTGCATCAGAGTTAGGTATTCTGTGTTTACTGCTTAGCTTGGAAGCGTTATTGTGTTTTCCGTTGTGCGATAAATATGGGTTTGTAATAAAACACATTGAAAAGTATTAGAAATAACCATTTTCTCATTGGTAATGTGTAAGTTATTGTGTGTTATGATTGCAACATGAGTATCTTAATTTAGAAGCAACAATTTTTTTTATTAGAATTTATTGGTTTGTGGATATACGTCATTGCTCATGTTTTGTTGACCGAACTTTTATTGAGAGACAAAGTGACAAAATACAAAAAACACACCAAAAACACAGAAAACGTAAGAAAAAACAATCCCAGAGGAACTTCGAATTCACGTCTTGGTGTTCCAACCAGCTGTGTCTCAGCCTGAAGACGGGGACAGATCTCAATCCCCGAAACGTTGCATTTTTTCGTTGATTTTAACTTGTGTTATCTCTTGTTTTTTATTTGTTGTACACTATCCCCTATTTATATATGTATATAAATTGAAGAAGTTCCTCTGGGATTGTTTTTCGTACGTTTTCTGTGTTTTTGGTCTGTTTTTTGTATTTTGTCACTTTGTCTTTCAATACAAGTTTGGTCAACAAAACATGAGCAATTGCGTATGTCCACAAACGAATAAATTCTAATTGTAAACTCCCATTGAAAAAAACATTTAAAAATTAAAATTGTTTTTTTTTTTTTTTGGTTTCACACACTAAGAAAATACGTTCTTGTGTTTGTTGAGTACGTCGTCGTCGTTCATGGCAGTAAAACCGAACAGAATTATGTTGTGTGTTATTTTAGTGGCGGTTTTGCGTTAAAAATTTCATTTTAATGTGTACATATTTACGGCAATAGTGCAGGTAGTGTAAATTAGTCAGTGCACAGAAACCTGTAGGCCTATTAAATGACGTTGAACTCGCAGGTATTTATAACTAAGATTACTATTGGTTTTAAATTTTATTCAGTACCAGTGTATTTAATGAGTAGATATTGTTGATAACATTTTCAGGCCAGTGTAGATATAAACATTGTATAGGTGATTCGGGATAAAGTGAACACTCAAAAAAACCCTGATTTTTTTCTATTTTCTGGTAATGTATATCTTTCCGCTGCATGAAACATAAACATTGACACGTGATTTTATTTCCATAGGCTCGTACAATGTTAACATTTGCATTACACTGCTCCGATAAATGTCATCTGCAACATCTACTCATTAAATGAACTGGCACAGTATATATGCTATACACAATAGTATTAGATACAAATACCTGGGAGTTAACATTTTATGACACTGTTTTCTCTTCATTGACTCTTAATTTGTTACAACACACACTCTTGCCGTTACTTATCTCGTAAATGAATGCGTAGTACTGGTATATTAATTTGTAATTCAAAACTGCCACTATAGACACACACGACCCACGCAATTCAAAAATTCAAGTTCCGTTAAGCATACTGCCATGAACGACGACAAATTTACAAAAACAATAAAAAATGTATTTTCTTAACGTGTGGAACAGAAAAAAAAAAAGAAATGTTATTTCTATTTCCACATTCTCAGGCTGGTGATCGTATAACAGAAGAGATTAGCAATGATATTCAAAAGTATTAGAAGTAACTGTTTATGAATGTGTTCATAAGAAACCCATATTTATTACACAACGGACAAGTACACTCCTGACTCAACTCGCTTTCAAGCGAGCGGTTGGAGCTAAACGAAGCCGAAGCGGCGAAAACCTAACTCTGATGCCACCTGTCGGAGGGATTTTGAACTCCGTCTGTGGAGCGAGCATTAGCGGCAGTGTGTCAACTGCTGTTTTGAATTCAGCGGGCGGTTCCATCACTTTGTCATGGCGCAAATAAATATTTTAAAGCATATGGTATACAGAGAGGTCGATTACATCTTATGTTCTTTCACTAATGCTGTATTCAGATAATAAAATACACGGAACTACATGCAATGATTCGTTACCAACCATACAAACAATAATGTAACTATTGTTGATGTTGATTAATATGCAGTAACGGCTAGTGATTTTTTTCAAAGGTTAAATCTTTAGTGCTCACTTTATTCCGAATGACCTTTACAGGTCTATGTAAATAAAAGCACATGACAATGTTTACGTTTACAGGCAGCGGAAATATATTAATAGTAGAAAATATAAATTAATCAGGTCTTTTTTGAGTGCTCACTTTATTCAGAATCAGCTGTATACAATTTATGTACACTAATTTTACTCTCCCTTGCATGCTGTGTGCAGTGGTTAATGTTGAAATTTATTAGGTTTTATAATTTACAGTACTATTTAAGGGTGTTACCTACCTCATAGCCTTGGTGATAGCAAGTATATGTATTTAGATGTGATAATAATTTAGGCAAGATGTATAGGCAGCTGGTGAACCTACATGTATACCACTGCACATGATGTTCATTTTGGTGTGACCCACATTGCTACAGGATCTTTTAAGCTGTTTTTTTTTTTTTCCATAACCTGAAACATATGAAGAAATAAGTATTATCTCACCTAAAAACAATTCATAATTTTTTTCTCCTTTATTTCTTTTTTTCAATGCAGGAAAATATTTTTGACTGAAAGCAACATCATGAAAGGTGACTGGACCCATTACATGTAAATCCTTATCTTTGCTCTTGCCAGGACTGTGAAGTAATAAACAGTTCTGCAAAAAAAATACTAAACAGAATTTGTGGTGTCTTATATCCAGCTGTCTGTCTAGGTATTCTGTATTCAGGGTGATGTTGGACATTTATGACAGTTCTAGGGGTTGTGCACAAGTGTTCATCCACAAAAATAGATTTTAATCTATTCCTATGCCACCATGTGATTTTAATAGCTGTCCAAGTTTTGTTTACATTCCATTACCTGTCAAAAAAGACTTGTGAAGCTAAGTGACATGTGTCAATGTTTACGCATATTACTTTTAAAGTGAAATGAGAAGTCTGTTTTTTGACATGAAATTTTCTAACGACACATCTGCTAAACACATGTTATTTACACCTTTATTAAATTATAATATTCATGCTGAAAGAAAATTTTAGATCAAGATACACGAAACCTCTATTTAGCAACATTATTTTACTACAAATTGCTAAACGAGAGGTCATGAAAATATAATGAAAATAAATATTTTGCCATAAACATGCCTAAGCCAATTCCTCTGGGTTATACAATAAAATAATTAGGTAAACTGTACCTACTTTAGAACTGTATTCTGTTCGAAGCCAAAAATGTCTGCCGCCTTTTTGGATATAGAGCACAATTCCATTTAGCCCCTCAGTATTTTCTGACAAATATTTTGCAAAACACGAAGATTGTCCAGGTGATGCTGTCTGTTCGTTACACTGTTAATTTTAGTCCTTTTTGCTTTTCAGTAACTACAACCTCGCAGCTTGCAGGAGCAGTTAGAACAACGGTGGCACAGAATAAGCAAGTATAGTATCAGAAGCGACAAGACATGATTTTTATCGTTCTAATTTCTCTTTGGATTGTAATCCACGTGGTATTGTTTGTATTCCTATACACCCCGAGAGCTGAACTGAAAGGGAACTATGTCCTGTTACCTGATGGCGTTGCGTGAACTTTGACAATCATGTTAAGTACATGACACCATTCTTCAATAAAAGTGAACTTGGAAAAGCCATATAAATATGAAGTTGGTAGCTTAAAGCACTTATTATGTTGTAAAAACAGTTGTAAAATATTAATGTAAGGTACATAAAAAAAAATATATGCATTATATAAATAATACATTTGGGACTGTTTTATGTCTTCTTACCAATCGTACAACCCTGAAGTACTACAAGTAGCTATAAGTAAGGGCTTTGACCTTCTCAGTATTTAGGACTGTTACGTAAGTTGAATCTGCTGTCAAAATATTACAACTTTGTCCTGAATACAGAGCATTAATAGGTATTTTGTATTGAACAGAATTGTAGTTATTGGTCTGCATGTTTGTGATGACTGAAATACCATTGCTGAAGGTTGTAGACAAAATATATTCTGATATAAATAAGTTTGTGATATAGTAATACAATTGCAAGTTTTTTAAAATTAAAACTTTGTAATATTTGTGATAACTTTTTAAGTGGTATTTTGTTTTGGTTTTAGGTGAATTTTGCTTCTTATAAGTAAAGGAAGATTAGCTTGGTTTCAACTATGAGTTTAGCAGATGAACTGTTTTCGTGCTTGGAGTCGAAGGATACTGGCAGCAGAGGGTCGAAACATTCTGGCAGCAGAGGAAGCAGTAATGAGTTGAGATCGAAAAGTGGTCAGAGATCTCTAAGTTATTATACTGAGCAGGATGAGCGTCGTATTAGTGACAGAGGTGGTTCTTCTCAAGGACAACATAGCAGTCAAGAACGTGGCAGACATGAAGACAAGCGTAGTGGTGGGCATAACAGAGACACACATAATACAGATAGTTACAACAGGAGTGAGCGTGGGTATCAGAATCGTGATACAGAAAGGAGAATAACTGATGCTAGTGACAGGTTACATATGGGAAGTGAACTTAAAGGTGGTAGGCATAATGAACACAGAAGTGTCAGCGTCTCAAATCGGCGGGAAACTCATTACGTTGGAGATGGTGAGCGTACGAAACGTGATAGGAGTGAAGATACACGCGGCAGCAAATCCGATCTACGCTCAAGCAGGCACTTTGATGAATGTAATAGGGAGCCTAACAGACATGATAAAAGTTTTTCTGATGATTATGGTAGGCAGCCTAGTAAAAGTGGTAAAAATTTTGGCAATGAACATGGGAAAAAAAGATATCAACCTGAAGAAGGGCATAGAAGTGATAGAAATTTTGCTGATGAACAAGATAGGCAACCTAGTAGAAGTGGTAAAAATTTTACTGATGAACAAGATAGGCAACCTAATAGAAGTAAAAATATTTCTGAACAGCATTTCAAGAAAAAATATCAACCTGAAGAAGGGCATAGCAGCAAAAAAGATTATGCTGGTTCTGAAGCCAAATCAAATAGATTTGGTGATGGAGCTAATAAAGGTTCTTATGAATTAAACAGTGGTTTCCCTAAAAAGGATTTACAGGCAGATAAGAAAAATGTTGGAAGTAACAGTTCACAGAATTATGTGGGTGTGCCTGGTAAAAGTGAACATGATACAAAAAGGACTGCAAAGAAATACACTAAAGCTGATGACAGCATTGATGAGGTACCATACAAAATTATAAACTATAGAAAACTGGAGGATCTTGTAAATGGTAACCCTATGGAATTGGTGGTTGCTCTAGCCAATAGGCACTCTGGATTCGAAAACAGACTGAAGGAGAAATTGTCACCTGATTTTATTATGCTCGTAGTGAAAGCTTTGGCTAAGTTATGCAAAGCAGATTTCCATGAAAATAAAGTAGGGATATTGTCACATGCGTGTGAGGCAGAGTTTCTTAACCAGATTTCAGAATATTTAATGAAACTTCCATTTGAAGCAGATGAAAACCGCCGGTCCAGGATTGGTGAGTTTCTGTTCAATCTCCTCACATTTTACAAGACGACAATGGATTTGTTACCAGATAAGGCATGCGATAAGCTACCTAATATGGTAGACACCATGGAGCGTGCAATGAGGTGTATTGAAGCATGCCAAGGAAAAAAATTACCTGATGCTTTGGATGAAGGGCTTTTGGATCTTGACTGTCGCCTAAAAGTTAGGATCAGTGAACGTGAAGTGAGACATCAAAAGCCAGCTACCTCTGGTAATGCAGTCAGAGAGGAGACTCCTCCTGACAATTTTAGAGCAATCAGCATCTACCCCACACCAGGGGATATTTTAAATTCTGATACAGCATTTATTCGGCCCAATATTGTGAAAGGAGCGTATAGTAGTGTAGAACATTATCTAGACGTTCAGTTTAGACTACTTAGGGAAGATTTTGTTTGTCCGTTAAGGGAAGGGATAACTGATTACATGAGTAATACATTGGTTGATGGGAAATTCAAGAAACGCATTAACAATGTAAGAATATACCGTAAAGTTTACTTTATTGCTCCGAAGGTGGTGAAAGATGTGGTGGGGATAGAAGTTTGTTTTGATTCAAGTAACCATTGTTCCAAAGTTCGATGGGAACATAATAAACGATTCATGTTTGGCTCTTTGTTGTGTTTTACAAAAGATAACTTTGCTAACATATTTTTTGGCACAGTTGTGGAGCGTGATGTAGAAAAATTGAAGAAAGGACTCATAACAGTAGAACTTCGTCAGGTGGATCAATTGACTGACACTATGTTTCTTTCGGAATTCATTATGGCTGAGAGTGAAGTTTACTTTGAGCCATACTATCATGTTCTGAAAGCACTACAGAAACTAGATGCGGACACATTTCCCATGAGGCAATATATTGTAGATGTAGATATCAAAAGTACTCCACCTATTTATATACAGTGTCAACTAGATTTCAAGTACAATATTGACAATCACAACGTTGATGTTCTTGATGATGCAACGTGGCCATCTGCAGAAGAATTACATCTTGACGATTCTCAGTATGTTGCATTCAAGTCAGCTCTTACCAAAGAATTTGTGGTTATACAGGGTCCACCTGGGACTGGAAAAACATACATAGGGTTGAAAATTGCTGAAGTGTTACTAACAAATTCTCCGATTTGGAATGCAAGTAACAAACCAATCCTTGTTGTATGCTACACAAACCATGCTCTTGATCAGTTTTTAGAAGGCATATTGCAACATACTAGAAACATTGTTCGTGTTGGAGGACAATCCAAAAGTGAAATTTTAACAGAATTTAACTTGAGAGAACGCCGTAGAAAAAATGTGCGCAATGCAGATGTGTCAATGTTGATGAGAGACATCCATAACAACATGTCACACATGATGAGGGACATAAAATATATTCAAATTGACTTGGAATCCATTAACAGTGGAAAAGGGGTAATTTCTTTACATACCTTAAAAGCAGCAGGCATTTCCACGCGACATATTTCAAATTTTTTCACTAATGATGGCAAGGTTGATGATGAAATATTCCTTGAGTGGCTCGAGATTGGAATGCAGTATTGTGATGATCCTCAGTTTTCGAGTGCCGTAGGATCAGAAGACAGGCGTGAAGTTGTAGAGAATACTCAAACTGAAGTCCCAGATCTTGAAGGTGATCCTAATGAAGGTGTCTGGCAAAATGCATTTGATGATCCTATTGAGTTTGTCTTAGATGATGTAGATATCATAACACATGTGAAGTTTGCTTTAGTACTGGATACGCTCAGAGACGATATATCAGCTTTATACAAGAAACGGGCAGCAATTGATGTTGCCCAAGACCCATCACTCAGGAAGAAATGTTTTCAGCTTGATCGTGAGATCCAGGAATATCACAAATGTATGAATTATTGGCAGAATTGTGTGCGAAGCAGCAAGCGTTGTGATGAGGAAACTGCTGAGAGGTTGTTGGAGAGTGAGAATTTGTGGCAGCTCTCACCCAATGAGCGCTGGATTATTTACAACTATTGGGTCAGTAATCTGAAGAAGCGGATGCTTAATGATCTCAGGTTAGTGCACAAATAGTATTTTACTATGTCATGTAATTTTTAATAGTAAGTGATTATTTGATTAATTATTTGTATTTCACTGTGTTGGCAAAGAAACTAATTCAATGTACCAAATGTAGATTTCACACAATTACTTTATTTTCCTTATTAAAATGAAATGTAGGTATTAGGGTAGCTAAAAACACCAGTAATTTTTTTGTACATAAAATAGTAAACGTAAAAGGTCGATGGCTTTAGAAATAGGTTATATTTGAACAGACTCTTTGATTTTTGACTGTAAAATCTTTGTCACTGTCAATGGAAGCACTAGAAGAGTGTTTATTTACGTTTAATGTTGCTAAGAGTTTTTTTCCCTTGTTTTATGGGTTTGGCTTCTCTTTGAATTATGTTTCTATTATGGTGTTCATAGATATTCATTTCCAGTGAGGTTGTGATGTATCATTTGCCAGAATTCATGTCTTGAAAAATGACATAGTAAATTTACTTCAAGCATCAAGTAAGAAAATTAACGAATGAAATAATACAGCAGAAATTTTACCTGCAGAAAAATAAACATGATGAAATTTAAACTTTTGCTTCTACAAATAAGTGATACAGAAGCAAATCACAAAGTAATCATTCACAGTCTTTCAGTTATTAAAAATTGTAATTTTTTATCGAAATTTTTTTATTTTAAAATGATTTATATTCATGTTGTATTGTTCTGCTTGTTATTACTTGTACTGTTATTATTATTGCGACAATAATAATTATAATAATAAAATTATTAATAATGATTGATTAGTTAATTTATTAGGCTTAAAGTGCCATCCAACAGTCATGCGACCAATAGCAGGATGACACTAAACAAATACAATGACAGAAAAACAATTAACAACAGACATACGTAAAACATCTGACTAGACAAGTACAACACACCAACAAGACAACATGCAACATAACATAAAAAAAAAAAAACAGACATGAAGGAGAAATATCAATTCAATCTCATTTAAAATCAAAAAACCCATTTTTCTTACCATTACTATAGAGTGTCTCACGCTTAGATTGCAGTACAGGGTTATGTGGACATTCACTTTCTCTTTCTATCGCACGGTAACTGCCGTTAGCACTGTCCTTGTTTCGGCGTGCGCTGTTGCAAAAAATCCTAAAAAATTTTACTTTATAACTTTGATTTCAAAATTTTGGCATATTGTACAGAAACGGAACGTGCATCGGATGATATCGTTGGTTCATAATTTACACCATTTTAAGGGGTTGAAAAAATTAAAAAACTAATATTTTGAACTTAGTACTGTTTTCATGCATCCTTAAATATATCATATAACTTACGAATCAAAAGTAAAATTGTGTCCAGATTTTTATGGTGTATAATTTCATGGATGCAAACAAAAAATCTGAAGGCAAAATTTTTTTCGTTAGTTGTACAGAAATTTTTTTCTAACATAATGTGCGATTTCTAACAAACTTAAACATAAAAAAGTTGGTCAGTGATAAACTTTTTTGCTATTCAAGTTAGATGGGGGATGAAAGTGAGGAAGTTGTTCGTAATGAGCTGAATATGTTTTTAAAAGCAACCCCACCTCAATAGCTTTAGCCGTTCTCTTGTTTATGGCTGTGAAATGTGCGGCATATTATTGTCATGCGTTCGCCCTACAAACTCGACAAGTGAGTGTGCCTCGAAGTATTGGCTGAAGAGAAAAAACGTCCCGTTATATTTGCTGATTACGACATTATGTCTGGAATGGTTAGTAAGTAAGATACAGGCTACCTTTAGTCAGCAGTTTTCTTTGTCCCGTGTCGTAAACTAGTTCAGTAGTCAAACTACAGTGTCTCGCGGCTGAGCGGTTTGTCGTATATTTTACTGATTTTGAATCAAAATTTCTTGTGTGTAATTTTTTGTTAACATGTATTTGTATGGAAGGCAAAACAGTAAATAGTCGTAATATAGGTAAGCTGCGAGAAAGCTAGCGAAATATTGTATTGATCTTATTCCAGTATTTTTCACATGCTGTTAACGCATTAAGGAAGCTTTAGAAGAAACAGGATGTTCCAAACAAACCATTTACGCTAATAAGAAGAAACAGTAGTAACACAGTACATCAAACTTACATGAATAACTGAAGGAAAGACAAACAATAAATAATTCCCGTAAACAAATTTAAGGCAATGATGCTTCATTTATACTACTTGTATGGCAACTATTTTTAAAATCCTAAATCAGAGAAAATAAATTAAAAAAAAAACTTTCATACAGTTTGTTTGTAAGGTTTTGCTATGTTGTCTAATTTGTTTCCTTGACAATAACATTTATATGGTTTCGGTAAGTTTTTGACTGACGAAAATTTGTAATTACCTTCAACTTTATGTTTAAATATTGAAAAAATTACATACTATACAATTAAAAAATTAATACTGGTAAACATACTGTTTTTTATTTGCTCTCTTCTGAGAGAAAAAATGTAAAATTTTTTACTATAATATCAGTTCTATTTACCTTGCGCTGTAATAAAAGCGTCGTAGTTGAACTTTTAACAAATATTTAAGCCGTATTTAGTTGAATATTATTTTTGTATTCTTAATTTCCTTAAATGTACGTTATAAGTTCAATTATGATGCTTTTATTGTAGGGCAAAGTAACTAGAATTGATATTATAGTAACACATTTCACATTTTTCTTCTCAGAATTTCTTAAGAACCGAAAATAAAATAATTCAGTACGGCGACTGATGCGAAGTCTTAAGGTGTAATTATCAAGGAAGTAGTGGAAGTATGGGATACGCCTAAGTTAACATCACGGCAGAACATCAATATACTCTCTTTTGTTTGATAACCGAGTGTGGTGCAGCAGTGGTAAAACACTTGCATCGCATTCGGAAGGACCCGGTTTCGATACCCTGCTCCAACCATCCTGATTTCGGTTTTCCTTTGTGTTTTCCGAAGTCACTCTAGGCGAGTGGTGGTATGGTTCTTTAACAAAGGCGATGGCAGACTTTTTTCTCCTTTTCTCCCGTTTATCAGTATCAAAGCCTTGTGCTGTTTGAGGGCATGTAAAAACGTCCTAGTAAATAAATACCCGCCTTTCCAACTTAAAACGTGTTCTTAGTAGACAAAAAAGTGACAAAAAATATAACATATTTTTCAGTTCTCATACGACATTGGTTTTGAATGATCAGTTTCATAATCATCAACTACTCCAACCACATTTTTGTCTTCAGACAGATGCTACCAAAATGGAAAAATCTTTCGTTTTGTCAGCAATAGCTATAATGATTAAAATATTTGTGGTAATTATTACTTAATGAAGTGCTAGTTACAATTCATGTAGCAAATTAATATCATTGGAGTATGTGGATTTTTTTCTAATTAAAAATTATAGAAACTTTAATTAATTACATATTTTTAAGTGTGATGCTATAAAAAATGTAATATGAACTAGAATAATAAAGAATATAATATTTTAAAGCTCTAAATTCTGAATTAGTTCACCTCCCGAACTTCGTAGCGTGGCTGTGATGTGGCAACGGCGCATGCCATAAGCTCTGTACTGCAATCTAAGGCTGGGATGCTCTATAGTAAAGTAATTTTATTTGCTCTTAATTTATTGACATTCAGTTTTTCAAGAATTATTTAGCCTATTTTTAACATTTTTTTAATGGATTTTTCAACAAATTTTAATGGAATGCTTGTTTGCAGGACCTTGGAGCGTGATGTACGGGTCAGTTCAAAGCGCTATGAAGAAGTGAAACAGGTTGGAGACCTCCATGTAATGAAAGCTGCTCTGGTAGTTGGCATGACAACTTCGGGAGCTGCACGTCTGCAGCCTTTGCTGCAGGCTTTGAAGCCAAGAATAGGTACGAAAGATTTACCATATCCTTTTGTAAACAACTGTAACTATTTCACTGACCAAATAATTTAATTTTGTTGTTAGAGGTTACAAATTATATAATTTATAACCAGGTTGTGAACAAGATGTGCTGCTTTATAGTAACACAAGAAACAAATGGGATATTCCCGAGATCATAAATCAACTGTTCAGAAATGAAATCCACAAATATGTTAACAAAAATATTCTTATATTGCAATCATCAAGCAAATTACACAATACAACTTAGCATGGCACAATTATCAAGCGCCAAAACTTAAGCCCCTTAATTTGACTAACAGAGGCACGGTCTAAAAGAACCCGAAGAATGGTAACTCACTCGGCATGCCGCCGGCCGTGCAAACCAGAATACAATTTAAAGTTAAAGAGATATTAAACGTTACAAGGGAAAATATGCACGACGTACCAAAACGCCGGAAACCTTAGGCTGTAACAAAACTAGAAAAAGCAACTTCTTACCGCAACAAGCAACACTGTTCGACGGCATGACGAGTGAGTCCCATATTGTCGAGTAGGGTGATCAGAAGCGAAGCACTGCCAGAAGAAGATTGTCTGCTCCGGCGAGGCAGCGAGCCTCGGCAGGAAGGAAGGGGTAGGTGGGGAAGGGGCGGCCAGAGGGAGGGGAACCTGAGCATCGCTGAGAGGGCCCGAAGATTGCCGAACGGAAGTCCGAAGCCAGACGGAGACAGTTCTTGATTTGCTCCATGCACACTCGCACCACACACAGAACAGATGTAAACAAAATCCATATGCCGATTACCAAAGCTGGGCTAGCACCAGCATAAAGTGATGTTGCAGCACATTAGGGCATGGATAAATGATAGTGCAGCACATAAGGGATTGAACAAGTGATCTGGAAGCTCTTTAGGTAGGGACCCCTAGAAACTGAGAATAAAAATAGCCACTTTCAGTGTTTAAAAATGTTAAAAGCGGTTAAAAAATGCTGTGTTAAAACCTTTGAAGCGGTATAAAAACTAGACAAAAGTGTTGAAAAAAAAATTTAGCTGCAAAAATTATTTGTGTAATGCTGTGAAAATAATTATATTTTACCATGAAAATAATTATACGTAACCAAACGGTTTTTATTTTGCCTCATTATCATTAATTATTAACGTTTGAGTCAATTTTGCAAATTAAAGTTATTAATTCATTTTTTTTGTTACCAGACTATATAAATATCCTTTTTGTTGATATATTTATAGTTTTTCATAATTTTAAAAATTTCTAACAGTTTGTTCAGCACTTGTACAAATTAAAACGTTTTGTTAGAAAAATGTATGGTTCAAATAAGTTAATTTGTCTAACATACCTACTCAAGCAGACCTCTTGTTTGCTATTTACTTACCGATGGAATATATAATGATTATGTTTCTCCACGTTTTAGCCATTTCAATTTGTGTTCCTACGCTTAGCGACACAGAGCAACTTCGCGATATTGCTGTATACACAATAATTTGTCTGGTAAGGTTTTTCTATAATTTCAGTTACGAAAATCAAAATTATAAACGCAACATCTCCAAAAAAGCTTAAACAAAACATTAACTTGTAAGCAAATGTGCGTTAAGTCATAGAGATATATAGTGCAACTCGGTGGTAGACTAGAACTTTTGCTTGGTCGCCATCTTGTCAATATATAGAGATTGCGGTGCCGTGTGACCATGGCCGTGTGCGAGTTGGTACGCTTCAACGTTGAGGAATGAATTATATCTGCACTAATATATCTATGACTACGATCCGTAAAAGTAAAATGCAGAGAATCTGTTTTATATGCAGTCGAATGTGTGAAAAAAAACATAATTTTCGGTCTAATTAAACAAAACCAGATTTATCTGAAAGGAAAACACACGAATTTTGATGATTGTGCCTCAACTGATTTGCGACCAAACAACTGCCAAGGCGTTTGAAATTGCGTGAATCATCGCTTTAAACAAAATTATGTTGAAATTCGCGAAAAACTTAAAATCACGCCAAATTTCATCGTATTATCGAGTCACAATTTTTAGGCGTTCGTACCTTTAGGGTATGGTGAAATGATGCAGGCAATTATGGAACGTGAAAAAGTCGATTTGCTCCTGGCATTGCCCAACATCTGCTTGACTACATATGTGAACGACTAGCAATGTTATTTATAATCTCCTCTTGCATACATGCTCAGAGTGGTGGGAAAAGGCACCATGTATCCAGCTGATTTTCCAACACCATTCTCTTATTCTAACCAGAGATTGAATGAGCAGATGCACTGCTGCACAGCAGGAATCGTCAGATTGAATTTTGGCATCTTAAGTATGCTGCCTGCCCAGGGCATTTTGCGCTTAAAAGAAAAAGAAGCAAAAGCATTACATAGGCAACACTGATGTGTGATGTGTATTGTCACTGCATACCAAGCACTGAATTTGAATACAAGCTGTTTTTACTGCAGGGCTTTAACATTGTTCAAGTGCATTTAATATCAACATTTTATATTTTTATGAAATAGTATTAGTTTTGCTGACAATACTTGTGAATATAAATTACTCTTAAATTACTCTTACAAAACAATGTTAGCTCGCATAGTTTTCTCATTATGATGTGTCAAAGTCAAAATTTGCACGTTACGCTGCCATGAAAATAGTGAAAACCAGTTGACTAACTTAAACTAAATAATTTACAGTGTAATAACATGACATATGGACTACATAACTTAATATCAGAAAAACTAACAGTGAACAACTTTTATAATTTAAAAAATTGCTGATTTTATAGCTTTTGTCCTGTACATTTATGATTTTTTGAAGTACAGTGAACACTCAATAACTCTGACTAAAAGGAGTAAGAAGCTGACAGAGTTACGATTTGTCGGTGTAGTGGGGGGGTGTCCGGGGAGGAAGGGTAATCGGTCATTAATCACAAGAAACATGAAGAAATCGGTATGCAATCATTTCTATGAGAGAGGCGGAAATATATACTGCTTTGTATGTAACTATTGTATCAAGTTACGGGAGAGGGGAGGTAATCGGGAAATTATCACTGTAACGTGAAGGCTTTTATAAAAAAATTATGGTACTACTTCTCTGTGTTAGAAGCTGGCACCAAGGCACCCTTCTACCACATAACAGTTCTCTCCCCCTTCTTATCTGGCTGACGACAGCCAATGTGCGTGCGCGCATGTGTGTGTGAGAGAGTTAGAGTATAGTTGGAGAAAGCTAGGTAGGTAGCGAGCGGAAGTAGTAAAGGTCAACGGTACAGTATCAACACAACAGCAATACAAACACCACACGTGACCACACACAATCTCACCACACATTTACATTGAACAATAGCTTACGTTCGCATGTCACAGTGTGGGTAGCCAGCTGTTAGTCTGATAGTTACGCTCCCCTCCTATAGAGTTCCGAAGATACAAAAATAATTTTCCTCTTATTCAGAAGTAAATACGGTACTGTAACTAACAATCCTGCTGGGTCACTGTAGAGAAATATGCGAACATATTTGAACACTATGGGTTTTAAAAATTTCATTTTAGGCCCATAAACTGAAACATAAAATGTGTAATGTAGAGCTTTATTCTTACACAGATTATCACAGTAAATGGCAATAAATTCTATAATGTTCTCCACAGTTAAATGGGAGTAAAAACAACCAAAAGTAAAGCTATACGCTTCAGGCCTTGCTCTTTATCTTTAGTCTTGCAGTGGTTTCTTAAACTTTTTTTAACGTAAATTAATACATATATCAAAAATTCATTCTGGCAGTTTTTACACTTATATATCATCGTTTGTATATGAATTTTTCTGTTGCAATTCACCAAAGCAAATTTTTAGATTTTTGCCCCTGAAATAGCACAAATTTTGTTGTCAAAATAAACAAAAATGAAGCAAAATAATTTTTTGCTAGCAAACGGTACATTATTTTAAAAAACTGCCCTGGCAAAATTGTGTATCGTATGATTGTACACGGCCTCAAATTTTTTCAAAGCATTTAGTTAAAAAATATTGATTTTATTGGCAATTGTTTGAAGTAAACGAAAGGTCATGGCCTTGGACTATGAATTGCTACGTATTGGACAAGTGTCTGAATTGCTGTATGTAACAGAAATTCTCTTAGTTAAATGTGCTTAGTTTTCAGCTGTGACTTGTAGATCTACATCTAGCACAACAACCCCACTTGCTCTCTACTGATGTACCATACCGTCTGTTTACTGTTTTCCAGATATTGGTCATTTAACCATTTCAAATGTTTTCTATTAGAAATAGTTTTTTTCCAGGGCTACTTTGGTAAAATAAGAGACTAGGGGCAATGTAAATCTGATCTTCATCCCCTGCCTTTTTTTTTATTGCAGTGTAAACGTGTACTTGTAGGCTTCTATACGTTCTTACATGTTGGCTGCTCCATCGTAGCTTTGACCTCGGCAATGGATATCAATGACGTCTTTACATACATTTTACACTTACCTGTAAATACGGTTCACAGAAACCATCAAGGTTATTGGGAACTTTAAAAATGCCCATTCATTTTACAAAATAACTCACTTAACTTATTTTTTTGTTTACATGTGAGGCCCTCTAGAATGTGAGGTCCTAGCATAGCTGCCAATTCTTACGATTTTCCCGTACAATGTACAATTTTGTGCCCTATTATACGGTTGTACGATTCATGTGAATTATTGTACGATTTTCAATTTTTTCAGTTTTCCCCCCGTTTGGTCCATTCATGTTAAGAAATCTGGTACTGAAGTCTTGTAATTTCGGTACCGAACATGTGGTATGTAGATTTGACTTACGGTGTCGTATATAATAAAGAAAACTGTACTACCATAGTTTCGGGAAATAGCGTGCTTCATTTATAGCCATTGTAAATATTATTCACTACAGAATACTGTATTATTCACGCATCGTACGAAAGTAACCCGGACATTGCCGAACACATCCGATTGATTGTAGTTGTCTTCCTGGTGAAATGGCCGTCGTGACTCGTGCAAAATAGTCACGAGACTGTTCTAATTTGAAGTGTTTTTTTCCGTGTAGTAATTGCTCTAGAACATGCATCAAATCTTGTGAACTGAAGGAAACTATCATTTAATTCTTATTTTTCCAGCAAATATGGAAGCGCACGTCGTTGTTGCGTAGTGTTTGTAAACATGTGTTTTGCCAAGCTTATGTGCATAATTTTGTTATTGCGGCGGCGTATTTTAGTGCCGGTACTTGTATCGACGTCGCATATTTAATAGTCATAAAACGTAAGGAATATTGCAAATTTCATGTCTGGGAAATACAACTTTGCGGTTTTTACAATTACGTTTTTATATACAGCATTTGCCAAACTGTGCTGATGTTAAAAACTGTTCAAAAATTTAAAGTATGTGTTATTAATATTGTGTAAGAGATTAAATACTCTTACGCATATGCACATTCAACAATGTACAATTTATTTCTCAAATCCACAGTATTTGCAGTGTCGGAGAGTTGTTGTTAGATGTGCCAAATGTGATTAAATTACCTAATTTGAACTCTGTAAGAATTTTTCGTGCATTTACGGTACTGTGAAAGAGAATTTAAAAGCTGTGTTACCAGAAATCGTGATGTTGGGGCCTATGTATTGGTGTATTAAAATCGGAAAGTTTGTAAACTCGCAGAAACCAAAACTACCCATACCAGATTTGTTTAGATTTTTATGAATATTAATATTAAAACCATTTTTATGATAGTACAACAAAGTAAGCCTAGTGTAAAATACATTCAGTAATATCCCTGTTTTTGTTTTCTTTAAAATAGTCCTAGGGAGGCTATGTAATTTTAGCCATGAACACAACATATGAATAGTAGTCAAAATTGTAGCTAATTTAATTAAGTATTCAGCATGTTATAAATTTATTTAGCATACAACATTTTGACATGTTCACAGTGTTTTATTTAATTTAAATAAATAGCTAAAGTGTTTTAGTTCAATGGCATTTACATACACAACACGTGAAATGCCGCGACTCTTTTACGCACAATTTTACTCATTTTGAAAATTGTACTATTTCTGAATCTTTGAGGTTTGCAGCTATGTCCTGGGCAAATGCCTTTTTTTTTCTGCCCCACCAAAAAAAAAATGGACTAAGCACTGGTTATTCTACAATGCGCCGGCCACCGCAGCGTAGTCGGTTAAGCGCAGATCTATGGTGCAAGAGTCCATGGGTCCGAATCCTGGCTTGGACATGAATGTTATGTTATTCTTTCACCACACCTCACCATCATCGGCTCTTAAGACCTCATTGTTAAAGGGTTGTAAAACCCTCTCACCACCTTTCTTACATAGTGGTGCAAAGCAATGACTTTAATTTTTCTTTTTAATGTCCAGAAAAGTTTGTTTTACAATCCTGAACTCAGTGCATGTACCAGAATGAAATAAATTTCCATGTAGGTGCTATTGTAACCCATAGTTACCTTCCATTTCACAAGCACCACACTGAAATGTTTTTTCATGACGCACGTGAATGCCTGCCTCACGTGTTACCGAGGAAAGAAAGATAAAGATGGGAGCTCGGCCTGCTGAGTTGCATCTCCACTCGCGCGCCTCGCCTGCAGCATTTAACCACACTGAACTTGCCAGATATTTTACGGTGGGGTTATTAAAGATTAAGTAGCGATAAACAACTATGTTATAAAGCTTAATAATGTTCTAAAATATAATGTGGTAGGTTTAAATTAATCAGACACAATTTTGTATGCCTTTTAACCAAAAAATTATTAAATTAAAATTAAGTTTAATTTTTGAAATTCTGTCCGAGTTATTCGATGTCTGGCACATCTTTTAAACTTGGGAAAAAGTGAATTTTCACATATGCGTTCTATATCTTATTGAAAGCAATTTGTTCGGTATCAAAAACTGAAATTTTTTCAATAGTGGCAACATGTGTACATTCTGTTCATCCAAGGTAAATGCAGTGGAATGTTTTTGTTTAGGATACAGTTACTCTCCGTAAATTGTTTCCTGTAACCAAATGAACAACAGCTAAATAAATGTGAAACAACGGTAAAATTAGCAGTCAATACATAGCCAAAAATATTACATCCGCCCACATTTGTAAAGTTAGGGAATGTGTGTTGTGAGGTTACAATGAGTTATGATGCTTTTAATTATACCTATTGTTAAAGTGAAATGTAAATGAGTAATATCAAATGTGAGCAGAAAAAAAAATTTTAAATTGCCTAAAATATTTGAAAGATTGATGCAGAAAATTTATGACATTAGGAATGATGCATGTGGTTTCGTACATTGGCACATTGGTTTCGTAATTCGGAGAATTTTTGTACTGCCAAATCCAATTAATTAAATTACAAAACAATGCAAAATATGATTGATGTTTGTGGACCCTATAGATGAAAGGTGGCAATTTCATTGTTAATTGATGTAGAAATTTAAAATTGAATACTGTTTAAATTACTGTCTTACTCCAGAGTTCAAGAAAACTATTAAATACAGATCATGTGTGTACTTCAGCATTGTATTATTCCCAATAAATATTGGTAACTTCATGCTTTTAGTTGCTATCCAGTAAATACATACATTTTATTCAGGACTTTATTCGGAGGTGGTAATACGGGTCTTGAATGTTAATGTTAGCTGTGACACTATGGATATTTTTGTTAATTAAACTATGATGCTTGCTGAAAGATTTCTTTGAAGTTCTTGAATAGAAAATGTAAGAACTAAACAGACTTTGAAATAACCAATTTTAGCCATTTTCTTTCTTACAAAATAAACATAAGAAATAGAAAAAAAAGTTGAAAACTTCAGATTGGTCTTTATCTGTTCATCACTCTTAGTAGTATAGGAAGCCATTCATAATTCTGCTGCAGTCTGCATTTTATGTGTTCTCATTATTTGTGTGTTGTTTCAGTAATTGTTGAAGAGGCTGCAGAAGTAATGGAATCGCACATTGTAGTGTCATTGACAAATGAATGTCAACATCTGATACTTATTGGTGAGTTTCGTTACGTATTTGGAAAGCTTTTTAAAGGTTGCTATATTTTTCACAGTTTTTGTATAACCGTGTTTTGTGTGTGTTTACATGTAATTTGTGTAATTTAGTTATGTACTCTGTATTAACCCTAGTTGTAAATAAGTGGAAAACGTAGGTCTTAATTTTAAGTTTGACAAAATAAACTAATTATGCACAGCAAGTTGCCTGAGAAGGATCTGTATTATTGGTGGTTTTGTGAAAGAATTTTACTCTACAGTTTACTGGAATAGAGCATGGTTACATCATGCTGTCTGTAACAGAAAGAAGTGTATAGCTAATGATGGGTCGAGACTTGAAAATTTAACTGAACCGAGTTGAGCCGGCTAAACTGAACTCAAATAAAAAACTGAGTTGAAGATATTGTCCACGAGTCTTGTTTAACCCCTTCCCTGGCTAATATTTTATAAAAATATATTCAAAATATGTCTAATTTTTTTATTGGGTGATATTGTTTGTAGTGTTATAAAATGTACAAAAGACCTTTATAAGTATTTTTAAAAGCGATATTTTTTTCATAACATAGTGTTGAAAACTATGGTAACATCCTACCCGAGTATACTCGGGCATCCATATAATTTGATTATTTTTTTAAATAAAAATTGTTATGGCAACTAATTATTAATTTTTATTGTTTGTAATGTATTTCTTAACATTTTGAGAGAGAGAGAGAGAGAGAGAGAGAGAGAGAGAGAGAGAGAGTGAGAGAGTGAGTGAGTGAGAGAGTGAGAGAGTGAGAGAGTGAGTGAGTGAGAGAGTGAGAGAGTGAGTGAGTGAGAGAGTGAGAGAGTGAGAGAGTGAGAGAGTGAGAGAGTGAGAGAGTGAG
>PNEQ01008535.1:0-30183 GCA_003012365.1 Medauroidea extradentata | reverse complement strand
AGTTGTACAGCAACCAGGCGGTGAAGCCAAGTTGTACAGCAACCAGGCGATGAAGCCAAGTCGTACAGCAACCAGGCGGTGAAGCCAAGTTGTACAGCGTCCAGGCGGTGAAGCCAAGTTGTACAGCAACCAGGCGGTGAAGCCAAGTTGTACAGCGTCCAGGCGGTGAAGCCAAGTTGTACAGCAACCAGGCGATGAAGCCAAGTTGTACAGCAACCAGGCGGTGAAGCCCAGGTATGAGGCTGTCAGCTAGTCGCTTCTTCTTTGTGGTCTCTATCTATTTTTCTTTTACGAGCTGTAACATACAAAAATGCAAATTCTTCATCGGTTGTGTTTGAAACTTATTTCTACACAAGACATATCTTACTGTCACTTCGATTCTAAGCCAAATAAAATATTTAAAAAATTACATTAGATTCAATTGTGCAGCCCTTTTTTTTTTTAATTTAAAAGCAGATGCGTTACAAACAGGTTTGAGTAGTGCCAATGTTTGTTTTACACATTTTTATTTACTTCACTGTTATCGTAATTGCATTCAATCTCAGTAAAGTTTGTTAGACCTCTCAATTATGTAATCTGCAAGTTTTGATAGAAAAAATTTTCTGTAAATTGAATAAGAGACTAAAAATAATCCATGAATTCGGGGAGACAAAGACTAGAGGAGCGATTTCATGCTTCAAAATAAATTTGGTTTCATAAATTTTCTTAGTTAAATTATGTACAGTATTTTTTTATTTGACTGTTATGCCTAAAATATAATTTGCGTATAACTAAAAAAAATTGGATCACTTTTTTTTACACGCAAAGTAAAATTTATTTTTTTCACACGTGCAAACATTTTTTTATTTATCCACTGAAAGACAGGAGAATAAGGTATCGTGTTAACCACATTCATACTCGTTTCTTTACTAAAACACGTGACTAAAGTTTTCTATCATAAATATTAGTGTGTACTAAAAAACTCAAATCTCTTTTAAGATTTTGCATATAATCACTTGTGTCTGGGTGAAACGTGAAGAACCCAGATTCGCAGGCCCATCCAAGTTAAACTTTTAGTTTTCATTATATACCAAGAGGAAAGAAGACCAGCAAGTGTTAATTAATTTGTGTTGCGGTTGGTATAAAACTTATTAGAACCAATGTAAAATTATAATGTGCAGGGAAATGGAAGTTTCTCTAGCCAAGCAATGAAATTGTTTGAATACCATTTCCCCAAGGGAAAACAAATACTAAATATGAAATAAAACATGCAAATTTTCATTATTTACTAAATGGTAAACTCTGAAATTTAAAATTATTCTTTTTAATGTAGGTATGTTCTTAGTCAAATTATTAGGGCTACAACATTTTTAACTGGACTGAAAACTTTCAAATACTTTTCAAAAAAAAATTGTTAAAATATTAAAATTACACATGCGTAGTAACATTCAAATTAAAATTCTAGTGTTTCAGTAGGGAATTTTCCTCAGAGTGCTGTGAAAGAAATGTCAGGGTTTTAGAAAGTAAATTTTTTAGGTGGGTATCAGGCACATTTGCTGATACCGCTTTCAGACAAAACATTTACAATATTGTTAAAATTTATCAACGAATTCAAACACGGAAAATAAATGATTCCGTGTTTTCAAGTGTTCCTTGGATTTTAATACACCTCTTTTTCCGTAGTTTTAAGGATAAAGAAAAACTCCAAAAATTATTTAGCAACCATTAAAGACGTGAAATGAACAGAAATTCACAGTGGTGGCGTGAAGGTTTTGACAGTGACAGAGGCTCACCAACAAAATTTCAAAATGTAAAATAAAATGATTCTCCTACCAAGGCTCTGAAGTGAGCAACGTCTTACAGAGAAATCTTTTTAACACGGGTTTTACAGTATTTTATTTTAATTTGTAGGTAGTCTTCTTTACTTTCTAATTCCAAAACCTGTGTGATTTATAAACCGTTACAGTACCGATTTGTTAAATTTAAGTTAACACAAAAAGAAGTACACAAAATCATAACTTGTACCACACTCAGGTAGTACAAAACTGTCACTTGTACGGAATCAGTGAAAAACAAAAATTCTTTGATACAAACTTGAAGGGTCCTAATTACTTTGAGGTTTGTATTAAAATGTTTTGTATTGTGCACTGTGCGTTAGGCTCATGTACAACATTGTCGTAGGTTTTTCCCATTTTTATTTAGTCAATATTTTTAATGTATAACAGTAGTATCATTTTGCTAAAAATATATACGTAATGAACATGTAGGATACTTTGACATTTGTGTCAGACGTATAAATATGAATTTATGAAATTTTTATCATTAAAGTATACTTGAAAAATAAAAATAAATAAAGAGAAGTAGGATGGGAAGGGGGGGGGGAGGTTGGGCATCGGTCGTACTTTGGTCTTATCGGTTTGGGTGAAAAACTCAGTTATCCAAAATGAATTTTGGAAACCTTGAGTGTTCTTATGTTTTTTGAATAGTAAATTAATGAACTCTCAACTGAGCTACTTGGAATAGTGTCTTCAAAATCCACAGCTGTGGCACTGTCCTGCATTTCAGCAGAGTCTTCTACACTGACGTTAATACCTACAAGATCAGAAACCTCTTATATCATTATGCCATTGCTGATCTCGAGATAAAAAATAAATAAAAAGCTAATAACCCAAAAAAATTAAAATGAATAAAAAATTATTTGTTTTGTTAAGTTGTTATTGTTACAAGCCTAAAATGATTAAAAAATATAATTGTTTATACTTTACTGCTCTTTCAATAAATAGTAATATTCAATAACAAAATGTCCAACGATCAACGATTAAAAAATTCCCTGACTTTTTCAGTTTTTCAGATAAATGCAAAACAATACATAACGTACAAATTATAAACACTGTAGAAGCCCATTACAATACTTGTGTTGAAGTACATAATACTTCACTGCAGGAAATTAATTCTGCAGTATACCAAGTGTGACCATTCATTTATTTATACATTAGAGGCATAACATAGCAGCGGCATAGCCAATTTCCGCTCTATAATTGAGTTTTACTGCACTATCTCTTTGAATGTTATAATTCGAGTAAATATAGTGTTGTTTACCTTACTTTCATTTACCCAACCTTCTGTATTATCGTACACACTATGACTAGGGCCCAGTAGTTTTCGCGAAAAGATTTTTGCACCACTTTGTTTCACTGCCTTACGTGCATATCTGCAGTTCTGCATCGTGGTCAGCGATTGGATATTTTAACTGTCACGAGCCTAGAGATTTTACCGGCAAATCACAGACGTGTGGTGTTGCAGGAACTATATTGTAATTGGCTCAGTCAAATGAGATACGGTTCTTTACACAGACACGCTGCCAATAACCATGAAGGAGAATTGCAGATGTGCACGTAAGGCACTGAAACAAAGTGGGCCAAAATTATTTTCGCCAAAAAAACAGGGTCCCTAATAATAACTCTGCACAAAAACACTCTACCAGTAATAATGAAGTTGAGCTGCAGGTGTGCATGTATGATAGGCCTACTGAAACAAAGTGGGGCAAAAATATTTTCGCGAAAACTACCGGGCCCTACCTACAATATCATCTCAATCGACAAGACAAACTTAATTGTTAGCAAGTGTGACCTCAATTTTTGTTACTCCTGACCAATATCTGTTGTTTATGCTGTAAAACAGGATATAGTTTAATATTTTTATATATTTTCTTAACATCTTCAGTGTTCTAATGGCCTGTTTATGTCAGATAAGCAATATCTTATTGTTTTACAAAATACAGCATATTAGTATACTAAAACATTTTCCAGATGGCAGAGACGTAACCACAAATTGTTTTGTCACTACTGATCTACACTGGTACAAAATATGCACTTAATAAATATAATGATTAAATTAAACACCTTTAGGAACTCCAAAAACATTCATATTGAGGTCTATCACAATTCTGTACCAAGTAGTATTTAAAATTCTGACGCTACATAATTTAAATAACTGCTGGTTCAGACTGGGCTTGTTCATCGACATTTAGTTGCAAGGTATTAATGAAATTTTGCCTCAAATTCAAATAAATGCCACTAAGCTTAGAGCCTGAGCCTAAAACAGCGTTATTTACACTTTTTCCTCCCTTAGTAAAACTTAAGTATATTTTCGACTCAACTTACAGAAATACCTAACAGTTGAAAAGTAACTGTACGACTTAAAAATTTTAAAAAATGGTTTATCCCTCTCACGATGTATGACGAAAATCGGCTAAATACTTTACAATAACAAACTGGTTTTGTCATGTCACATATTTTTTTAACTCTTAACTCTTCTAAAAATTTGCACATTACTATTAACTTGTAAGCCATTAGTGATAATACCATAGTTTCTATGTGCACTGAACTGGACACAAATAGTGTGACGATGTTGGTTCCAATGAAACTCTCTGGGCCCATCCTTAAGAGTGATACAATTTTTGTCCTTGTTTGTAATAATCAAATAATAGAGAAATTGAACAAAATTCTTTCATTTTTCAGAATTAAACCAAGGAAGTTACGAACAAAGCCTAACATATAATTTTGCCGCATACTCGGAGTTATGTATGTGTAAATAGTGACGAAATTACATAACCTAAAAGTAAACATGTATGTTGCTGTCGTTGGAATATAATACTTTTACTTGCGGTTAAAAGAAGCATTGTACAAAAAAATAAATTGGGCATCTGATAAATAATTAAATATACATTTGTATACTTTGTAGTTATTTTAAAATAAATACATTATTATGTTTTGTCGTGTTTACTGTGTTACGGTTTAGTCAAATAGTTTTTTGCCTTTCCCAGGCAATTTGCGACGAAATCTCGTACATTGGCTTGTGATAGGCCTAATTGACATACCGTAACTTTACATTCACAAAAAAGGTTTTAAGTTACTTCACAATGAGCACTGCACATGGGCAGAAGACAGTAATTACAGGTACAGAACGGCGTTAGAGAAATAGGATAGCAAAACTCACAATTTTAGCATAATTATTGTAGGCCTAGCTTAATATGTTGCTTTACCCTTTACCCAAAGGTTATTTTATAGTTACAACTTCATTTTAAGAAAATATAAGAGTAGGAAAGGCAATCAAGGTTGGAGAAATTTGGGGTACCAACACTGAAAATTATCGGGTAGGGAACAAAACATCTTGGGCAGGGGTACAGAAAATGGTAATGCAAGAGCATTATTAAGGCAGAGGCAGTAAAAATTGTAGGGTAGGGACATAGGGCAGTGGTACAGAAAACTGTAGAGTATGTGAACAGAAAATTGTATGCCATGACCATTAAAAATGTTAAAAAATGGGGCATCTCTGTAATAAATATGTGGTGTGCCATAGTGAAACAAGTAACCAAGCCTAACAGAGGAATTTAATAAAACGCGAACAAAATTGAAACTATTTATGTAACAAATTCTTACCTGGCATATTCAGTCTCGGGAGTCTGCGTTGAGCTGCTTTTTACCAGGGCTTAAACAGTTTGACCTATTTTGTCAACAGTGCACAACACTTCGTCAATTTTAATATGTATGTGCGTCACAAACGGACGCCATTACAATTTTCAAATCCGGGCCACTGCGCCTGCGCGGAAGAATAACAAAGCACTAGCGCCTGCGGTTGGTCGTGAAATTAAACGGACGGTCAACGAAATCCCTATAGAGATAACACGCCCTGACACAAGAGATGATGAGGAGAGCGGCAGCAAAAAGGTCGTTGCTGCCTCTAGGTTTAACCTTAATGAATTAAAGCCGAGTCGAGATGTAAGTTTAGGTCGCCTCTGTGGTGAAGACGTAGCCAAAAAATGGCAAGAGGGCCTGAACTCGAGACTACCGTGAAAGAGTTATATTAATTAGTCTTTCGCGATTATCGTGTGCTAATGAACTATAGTCGTATGGGTCCGAGGGCCTGAGGGAAGACACCAGAAGGAGAGGAGCAACTCTAGGAGGTGTGCCCGAGGACTGTCTTCAGTACAACCATCAGCAGACGTCAAAAGGATAGCTTGCAATCCAGAGATAAATGAAACAGTCTTATATATATATATATATATATATATATATATATATATATATATATATATATGGCGTCATATGGTTTGCAGGATAGACGCTGAACTCCTCCATGTTACTAAATGTTCCTGGCTTTAGTTTATGAACTTACATAATCTACGTCTAACCTGATTTAAATAGTCTCGTTCAGTTTGCTCTAACGACTGCAATTATCAACATGTTTATTTTAATATATCTACCAAGGCTAAAGTCTCTAAATGCTAATCATGTACGTAGGAATATCTGGCTGGCAGTTAACGGCAAGTAAATACCGATATTATTTAAATTTGACCTTCTTCAACTTCAGACAATTTTTTGTTTTACCAAAATATTTCTATGTTTTTTTTTTCCCCCTTATTCTGAGGTCTGAATATCTTCAATTGATTTTCTCACTAAACCACCTGAAAACTTATCTTTAAATTCACGCATACCTAATTATGTGCTCTACGTATTTTATTAGTCATGTAGCTAGAAGTGTGTTGTGAATTACGTTTCAGGATGGAGGGCTTGCTGTTGAATGTTTGTAAGTCAGGTAACACAACGTTACCTCACATGCATTGTGTAATACGCCTATGGCAGTATGCGTATACAAGATAATCGCCCGTAAAATAAACACTAGTAAGTTATGTAAGGTACCAAGATGTACTACAATAAGAATTGCTACCTTACATAGCAATTTTTCGATACAATATTTGTTTAGAAGACCTCGTAGTCTACAATGTGGTTATCTAGTACGAATTATTTGAGTTCGTTAAGTCAGTTGGCTTTCCTTTAAAGCATAAAACCATTTTCCGCGACTTTGAATTGAAATTTAAAAAAAAATATGCGAAGTAAAATAATAAATCCATGACAGTAAAAAACAGTCGCAATGTATGTCTACAAAAAACCGTATCTTGTACGAATATAAAAATCATTAAAACAATTAAAATTTTCGGTTAAACACCCCGTTAATTAATTTCTATATTTTAAAACGACTGAATTCGTCAAAGCATAATATAAAGTTTGATTCCATTTCCTGCACATTACTGTTATGCAAATGAATTTTTTTGTGAATTCCACTAATAAAATATGTTTCAACATTATTGGACACATGAAACTGTTCGACAATGAGCACTCGTACCGTTAAGCAATGCGAAATGACAGCTTGGCATTGCGAGTGATACTTCGGAAGCTACTAACCGGAATGAGAAGCGAGTGATGAGTACTCAGAACGTGACTGATAACTCGGAATCCGGCAAAGCGAGATATCACTTCCAAAGAGAAACGATTGGCTAGTGTGAGTACTCGGAACCTGGTAAATCGAGATCTCAATCGGAAACAGAAACGATTGGCTAGTGTGAGGACTTGGAATCTAGTAAAGCGAGACCTTACTCGGAAAGAGAAACGAGTTGCTAGTGTGCGCACTTTATATATATATATATATATATATATATATAGTAACATAGCGCCTGCTTCATATTACAGATATGTATAAATTTAATTTATTAGTCTTTGACGGCGCTGGAATCATCTATATTTTACTTTGTCCATGCAAATACTATCCCGAGCCAAAACACGCTTTGAACTTTGTCTATGGGTTGAGTGTAAACTTATCATGGTCAGGTGAGTGATTTATACAGTCTTTTGACGATTTAAATTTTATTTTTATTTAATGACCAGATATTTACCTGATCTGGGAAATGAGGCGACCGTGCTCGTACATAGTAGAAAGAAGTATTTCAGCGCAAGAATCAACAACCACGTAACAAACAGAAGAAGGAGTTTGGTGATAGAATTTTTTTTCGGTGAAAAAAAAAAAAAAAGAGAGAAGAACGTTTTTCGGCCACTTAACACGACGGACGTAGACCATTGACGGGAAGGTAACCAGCTGTATAGACGAGGACTGAAACGTCTTTCTGAGTGAAAACTGGTTCTACACTTCAGTACCACGTTTGTTTGGAAGATTTATCCCGTTGCGAGACTTTCACAATGTCTGAAGTATAAGTACCGTGGGTCACAAGTTCAGGTCGTTCGTATGAAGAAGACGTCTCCGTTCGAGGTGCTGGAAGAAGATCCGAGGTCTTGAGGGGCTGTCCAACCTGGTACCCTAACCGAGAGGTCGAGTGGAAGAGTGTTCGTCGCCTCGTTGCGCTTCGAGGGTCTCCGGAATTCGCCTCTAGGACGAGGTCTGCAGAGAAGGTCCCAGTACTCCACCCATCACTAGATGTCCGGTTCCTTCATGACTACAAGGATACGATGTCAAGGATGGGCGAAATTTTGGTGAGACAAACTTCAACTTCGCTGTCAAAAGAAATTTTGAAAATCCCGAAACATAGAACGAAGTTTGCAGTTTATCTCGGAACGAATTGGAGACGTGAGATGTAAATATTTCCTAAATCTGAGCATAAGAAAACTGTGCTAATTAATTCTCAGTAACCAATTATGCGACCCCAGTTCAAAAGCTATGCCGGAGCAATAAACTTTGTCCAGGGAAAATCTACGTCCTAAGAATCAGAAAATGACTCAGTTTTGAAATTTTGAAAACGATTCGAGTCATGGGAGTCTTATTGTGTAGGTCAGGTTTTATATCTGGTCACGGTATTCATATACTCCACTAATACCCACTTTGTAAAGTTAAATTTTAGAAGCTTTCTTCAGTAGTTATAGTTCCTGGCTCTGTCTGTAGAAGTCATTTCACTTGACCATAGATTCCTTTCAAATATCAAGGATATTAAATGCACCCTATTTGAATACAAATTTGATTATCATTTCTTTAAATAACTATAAGACTTCTGCAGGAGTTTCCTGTTTCCCAATAGATTTGTAGTCTAGAAAAGAAAAGAAACTACTGGCCTTTCTTGTGTAAACGACACGGTCCAATAAACCGTTATATGTAATAGTTACATTTTATATTACAATATATATCTTCGAAAGTGCGAGAGATGTTGTTTGGTAAAGACTATGCCCGCATCGCTGGTGCGGTGGTGACATTTTTTAATGTGGCTAGCCTGCGCAGGAACTGTGCAGTGGTGCTGAGTCAAGGAAGGACACGAAAATTTCCGATGATTGCCGAACGTCCTGCACTGTGTAAGCAGCTGAACACTAGTGCTTGACACACCCTGGTAGCTTCTATTAGCAAAACTTTCTAGTCAGGAAAGCAAGTTCACAATGAGGGAGGGGAAGTGATAGGCAGATAACTCGCACCCCTCCCTCCGCTGTTGACATACTCTATGTAGAACACAATGTTAAACCGCGCACTCGTTCCTACACCGCACCTCTCAGACTGCTCGAACAAGTTGCATGTGGAACTCCCCTCAAGGACACAAAAGCCCCATGCTCCCCTAATCGCTGTTGTCACGATACGTGCTGGATTGTTCGCAGTGTAGACAAAGTAATTATGATATAGTACAAAATTTAATAGGGTAATAATTTGAAATTGTGACCAAAAAGTAGAAAGTTAAAATACGCACGTCGTTTAGTACACATTACTTTTTAAATAATATTTTTGATATTTTAAAAATGTACTAAAAGAGGTGTTGTTTTGAACGGGGAAACTTTCTATAGTATTAAACGAATTATTTTATAAATATTTTATAAATAAATAAAAATTACATGTGTCATGTTCTGTAAGAATACGCTTAAAATGAAATTCATCATAAAAAATAGTCTCTTCAGTGCCAAAATCTCAGGAGATCACGAAATTCAGGAAGAGGGAAAAGTAACACCGGTTACCTACCTAATCATTTTAAACAGGTTGACTGCAATACGGTCCTTGTTAGCGACAACATGATTGGCCATCTGCTGCACGTCCTCTTCCCCCGTCCTGCTGCTCAACACTGTCAGACTGCCGCGCCTAGAACAGAACAAAGGCAACGATTCTGTACAATTTAGGTGCGTTTGCCATACCTTAAAGCTCTTAAGGGGAGGGGGTCAGAGATAGTTTGATTTCCAACAAAACACTGAACCACTGGATTAGTTTTGTGTAGACTTTTCAAAACATTCGTATTCATTATTATTGAAATTTTATTTGTCAGATTTATGCGGAATGAAATCACTCAACAATTTTCTGAACAGAGACAATCAAGTTCAAAGTTTAACTTACTGTGTGTATTCAAACTTTGTATAAAATGATATTCTTCGTTCTAATTTTTATACAAATGTCACAACTCAACGATTGCCCTTTGTCCTAGGCCTTTTTCTTCTGCTTCGAATAATTATCTCAAAATAAATTACATCATGGGTTGGATTCGTTCTGCTTGAATCCGTCCTCATTTCCATTTCTAGGTATTGAAAAATTGTTTGTTAATTGAAAATTTCATAGGAACCTAAGATGAAAAAATTATAAAGGCATTTAATCATGACAGATAATGGAAATCTAAATGAATGTAAGTTAATTATTAGCCAGCCAGTATTTACAACTGTAATCAATTGAAGAGGTGAAATATGATTGACTGGCGGCTCGGCTCAGTTATTTGAAGACGAAGTCGGACAAATCAACTAGTTTGCTCGTTATAGAAACCAGGAACCAAACTACAGACAAACACAAATTAGTAAGTTGTTCCAGTTTGTCCTGCAGAAGCCATGGCTATGTTAAATACAAGTGTCGCCTTAAAGACATAGATCTAAAAATATTGCTTACATGCAGATTATTACAACATCGCTTCATATTACGAAACTTGTAATTTTATAGAAAGTGTAACCTAATTAAAACAAAACTTCCACAAACTTATTAAACAGGAGAATTTCTTGCTTATTGCAATGCAGAAGCTATTAAGGTGTCATACCGTTGCATCGCATAGAATGATTTTTCTACGATTATTTTTTTTTTTTTTAATTATGTTTGGTAGCTAGTTTCTGAAGAAATATTTTGTACAAAAATCAACAAACTGTGTTGATTGTGAAGAGGGTTGAGCCCGAACCCCGTTCAACCGCGTGGCCCCCGGCCTTACTGTGGGGTCTCCGAATTACCATCTTCAAACTGCTTGGACAAATGTGTGACAAACAGGCACGTTCGAGACGGACATAACCCCTCCGCCATATGAAGGGTGATGCTTCAAACTGTTGATGGTCGACTCTTACATTGAGTCTCATTCCAATAATACCGTCAAGTTCCAGACCTGCGTGACCTACCAAGTCTATACAATATGTAACCAGTAAGGTAGCATATAAATGACAAATTACAAATTATTACAATAAACATTGCAACTAAGTACATAACTGAATTATTTTTCAAAGGTACAGCAGAAAGGCTCTTTTAACGTTAATATTAGGAAGACATTTTTAATGCTGTAAATATTTTAATATTGTTATTATAATAATATAAATACAATGTTATACAACATGATATTTTTGAATAGCACATTTCTAAAATAGTCATACAAGGCTCGTTGTGAAATAATTTGTTGTAATAAGAGACTGCATTAATTACTAAAGCATTTGGCTATAGAAAGGATGGATTATTTTAATAGTATGAATATTATGTATGTAATTAATATTTTATTTCTTTCTATCATGTTATCTTAAATGACTTAAATTTTCTGGTATTTTATTTTAATGTTTTGCAAGTTTAGTTTCTCTTTAGAATCTGTAGGATCAGTTAATGAATGCCGCTACCTAGTTAGTTATTTAGTATTATTTATTCATATTTTTTTTGTTTGTTATGACTCACATCCAAAATCTTATTTTTAATATTTTTATTTTTTATTCTTGTTTTAGTTTTGTTTATTTTTGTTTGTAATTATATTCCAGCCCTAATGCCTGTGTTGGCGATGTCGTGAAGGCTTGAGGAATAGCCGCGAACGAGGGGGCGTTGTCTAGAGATAAGAGCAGTCTTGGCCGAGCGATAATGCCGATATGGCGTATTTTTTTAATTACCGTCTCGCTAGCTCCGAAAGCTAGCGCCATCGTAATGGTTTTTCATAGTTTTTGGACGGCCAAGTAAAGTTTGTTAAGACAGGAAGTCCGTAGATTATTTAGAAGAGTCTACGAGGCCGAAATGTAATTACATTTTGAGTGCGCAAGATTTGAAGACGGCAGCGTCGGCGGCTTGGTGACGCCATTTCCGTATGACACGTGATTGGTATGACGCCGTCTTGTTTTACCGCACCAGACACTTTCTTTACTATGAATGAGTGCATTTTAAGCAGTATTGATATTTGGAATGAACTAAGAATAACTTTGATTTTGAAGAGTAACTATGATTTTCGGATTTACTAGGACTTTTGACCCATTTGCCTTGTTTTATGAGAACTCTCAAGCCTACCGCTCAGAAAGAGACAGAGACTAGTCGCGGGCATTTTAAATCACTTATTTCGTGTTGTGTACAAGACTAAAGTTTAACAAATTCTTTTTAGTATTTCAATTGGAGAATCACTCATTAAATGACTCTGATTTTGAACCATTAAAATTACGTTAATTGGATTTGCATTACACATGGTAATTTTTTCTGATATGTTTTATCACCTTGAAAACTTTTCAAGGAATATTTTATTTATTTCGGCCTGAAATTCAAATTATTAAGGATGTGGTAGTTACCTACACTGACAAGATTACATAGCTAATAATATTCAGTTTTTAAGTCAGCACTTTATATTTCCTGAATTATTTATTCTATCATTTTAGTTATTTGGACTAAATAAATATTGTTCTATTTTATCTCTTTTTGTTGAGATTATGGTTCTCATGTGGATGAAAGTACGTACTAATAACTGCTTGTTGAAACCAGACGTGGCTTATATATTATTTAGGTCAAAATCAGAAAGAGTTCATATATGCTTTTAAGGCACATTTACACAGAATTATTATGCTACACCACAGTACACAACACCCATATTATTTTACTCTGTAATACACTATTTAAAGTGTGCACATTACTTAGGAAGGAATTCCTTGTATACATAATACTACCCCGATGTAAACTTCCAAAATTATGTAACATACTCATTCATAGATCTGTGTACAAGTTTTCGTGATACAGTCTACTGCATTGAATTTAAAAATTGGATGAGTCGGCAGACACATGTTACAATCTTTGTTGAAATTTTGTTTAGTGTCGGCAAGGTTCAAAATACTGGTGATGAACTCAGATTAATAAGAAATAACCATACTATTTATGGAAATGAGGGTAGATTTTTAACAAAATCCACGTGACATTTGACTACACAGTTGACAAATTTACGTAATATTGTTCCGCAAAAAAAACTTGACAAAAGAAAATATTTTAGTGAAAGGTACCCAAAATTAAGCTTCATAACTGTATCAGAAATGTATGAGTCTACCGGCAAGAAGGTATCAACACATGTAATCCGCTGGGTTCACACTGACAATTTTACACGGCAAGCCACTAAGCAGAAGCTCTTTTTGGTTTTTTGCAAACCTGTTTAATAGGTCAGTTGTTTGAAAATTAATCTTTATATAAGGGTCAGAAAATTTGTAACGAAGATTTTGTATTTGACGAGAGACAGTTAAATATTTGTAATCAATTGGTGAACACAGGCTTTGGAATTAATCTAAGGAGAACGGTGGTGATGCTACTCTTGACACTAAAACAACGAGTTTTTGTAAGTAGTGTGTTATTAGTTTCGGAAATAATTAGTTCATCAAGTACAAAAAAAACTCAATTTATATCGATATTCTGAAGGACAGCGTTTAGTGAAGTACTAAAAAACTAGGAATGATGACTTAATTATTATGTGTTTAAACTAATATAAATATTCCTTAGCTAAAGATAATAATTTAGCCTGATAACTAATACAACATTTTACAAAAATTTAAAAATGCCAAGCACACAGGAAAGTTCAGAGTCCTAAGTATGCAGATTTAGATAAATCGTACAGAATACTTTTACCTGTACAAATGTGAAAAGATGGCCCATACGAGAAAAAAAACACACCTATTTGTTTAATTTTGAGAAATTTTGTAGTTATAAGTGTGGTACATTCGATGCAATATTTGCAGCAGTTAAATTTGTGAAAGGTTGAATTTGACTTGCGGCATTTGTTGCTAAATAAATTGAAATGTGATTTGATAGAATAAGAATATTATGCTGCCAAAATAATTCAATCACCAATTTGCAGAAATGTGTTAGTAAGTATTACCTTAATGACTTAACCTTAAGTACTTTTACATCACCAAACTTGATAACGTATTTACCAAATGTATTTGACTACGAAGAAACATACTGTACAATAATGTGTATCAGGAAGTAGAATTATTTATATATGCATACATTTTATAACTAAACATTACAATACATGATTTAATAACACTAAAAATTATTAAACAATCAATACGAACTACAGTTAGCAGCATACTCAGCACTCACCTTGGCACTACCACCATCCTTGTTCTATTTCCTGGAGAAGCCACTCGGTGTCTAGCAAACCAAGCAGTCTGGCTTCAAGAATTAACCTGAACAATCGCACTGTTGTAGCATTCCCTACTACGTGGAGGGCGTAGTCATTTGGCACTTGCGACTTCTCTGCTATATGCTTTTGGATTATATCAGCTGCTGCATCCTCCATAACTTCATCCAGGAAGGCAAATCCAGGTAGGCGAGTCAATGGCAAGAACCTGCACACATACTCCAACACTCTACTGGACGTTGCAAAGTTCCATGTCAATATTCTAGGGAAATAATCCTCACGTGAAGAGGAACAAAAAGTATTATGTGAACATAGGTCCAAAACGCACCGTTTCTGCGCTACAGTTGGCAATAAATGACGTATGGTTGATAGCGCGCTGGTAGGATCATGTTGCTGTGTCACAGTTGTTCCTACTGGCGTAGTGTGTGGTATAGTAACATGTTATGTACTGCTGTAATGATGTTCCACAGCAACATGATCCCACCCACGCGCTATCAACCATACGTCATGTATTGCCAACTGTAGCGCAGAAACGGTGCGCTTTAGGACCTATGTTCAGATAACACTTTGTATTCCTCTACATGTGTGGATTGTTTCCCCAGAATGTTGACATGGGATTTTGTAACATCCTGTAGTAGATTATGCCCCCTCTCCCCCACACACATAATTTTAGCATGCATTTACAATTATTGTGCGTCACACAGTGCAGATGCAGGTATAAGCACTGACATGACAGAAAATTGACACTGTGAGCCTCATACTGTTCACTATACAGTATCACTTACCTCGTATGGCAAATACTTTCCGGATGAACGGACATTTCAAGAGCCTCGTACGTGTTCAATTCTTGCCTTTCGGCCATATTGAGGTGCCTCCTGGGAACTGCGCGGTCATTTTCAATCTCAGGGTCTACTCTGACCTCGACTTTGTCGCAGAACGTAACTCTTTTTACCGGTTCCTGCACTCTGCAATACCAGTACCACACCGCTCTCACTACATATCGCAATATTATATAAATACACAGAAGTATCCGGAAATACTACAATTACTATTATTTTAGGTATCATGATACTGTTGTAGAAAAATCCTTCGTATGTTTTTACGATCCAGTACTTCCTGAATTGCCATCATAAAATGTGTATTTTTATAATTTAGTCTTGAAATATGTTTAGATTTAAAAAATGCCTAGCATTTAATTTAAGACATGAAGAAACACGACTTTAAGTACATCAGTACAAGACTTGTACACGTATTTAAAAGTAAATGTAAAAATTCCAGGAGAGTTTTGGACATCATTGTGAAAATGATCTCAAATCATTAGCTTTGCTTGAATATGGCAACTTGCGTAAATGTTAAGGACTTTGATGCATAGAAACATATAAACTGTTCTACTACACGTAACCCTAGGTAGCGTCGCCAATGTGGTTACCTACCTGAAGTTACGTGACATGTGGTAGATGTAAATGTACTCATGTGGGTTTGTGAGGAATTTACATGTTCACGCACAATTTCAACAAGCCTGCTACAGATCTCGTATGTTTGCAATATTGTAGTCAGTGAGGGAGAAAAAAATATCAATAAGTTCTAGTTAATGACTTGATAAATTGTTTATTTTACCTCCCAATAAATATCTACAGTGAAACGATAATTTGTATACAAGTCTTTCCTTCGTCGAACAAACGTTTTTCTTGTTACTTTGCAATATCCAGCTTATTTATTAAAACTGTAATGTTTGACATTAATTTTGATATTTTTTTCTTTATTTGCCATTAAACATTTCTCTAAAGATAAAACAATCTTAATATATAAAATTAATTATCCTGTCACACTCACTCACTCACTTACTCACACACTCATCAACGCACATCCCCAACCGGTGAACCTAGAACCATGAGAATTTAAGGGACGCTTTCCCTTTCTCCGTAAGCACCCACTATGAATGGATTTTCCGAAATTCGATCATTATGGAGGTGAAAAGGTGTGAAATGTGTTTCCGTAGAAATATCGATAGAGCTGGAACCCGACGGCCTTTCATTGTAAATTTTACTTTAGTAGGACACTCATAAAAATGCATATTAGCCGATGTAAGGTTTTTTCAAAATTCAATATTTAAGGGGTAAAAAGACCTTGAATATGTTACCGATTAACTATCGATACATATCGAACCTTTCGGGATAAAGAGTTGGTATTCACTTCAAGATATTGCTTACGTAAATACCCAAAAAGTAATTTTAAGATTTTTTTTTAATTTCGACCCCCAAGCAGTAAAAACGCTCAAAATGTGTTTTGTCTAAATCGTCTATAGCCTATCACCGAAACACAATTGACAAGCGTCGTAATTTTTACATCAATCGGTTACATATGCAAATGTCTACGAGAGGACTCCAACACGTTTCAAAATTCTTTAATCAACGGGTTGAAAATACGTTAATTGTGTTTTTTATTATTCTATATCTATCGAACCAATTGTGATTTCTACGTGCTCTTTGCTTTAGATAGTTGCTTTTGTAAATATCCTATATACCATCAAAACATATTTTGCGAATTTAGCCACAAAGCGGCTAAAAAGGGTTAATTGTGTTTTCGATTCACAAAATGTATATATTGATTCTAATGATTTTAAATAGCGAAGTTTTTTTTTTTTTTGTTTAAGATTGATGCTTACTCAAGTACCTGAAAAGTAATTTCATGAATTTTCTAAATTCCCCACCTAAGGACGTGAAAAGTGGTGAAAATGTGTTTTTAATTAATCGACGATACATCTTGAATCCAGCGAGCTATTGTCGTCTTTTTCACGATCGATACCGTCGAGATATACAGTTAATGTTTGTTTTAGGATAATGACTACAAAAACAATCGCAAATAGGATTTTTAGCTTTTTCGAAATTCTAACTCTCCGTACTGTGCAGCTGTTATATGTGTTTTTTAATACATGATCGATTTTGATTCGACTAAACGGGCTATCGTCATGATTTGCACTTCAGTTTGATACTTATACAAATGTCTAGCATGTGAAATTAAAGTATTTCGGAATCCGATCCCAAAAGGGTGAAGAAGCGCAAAATATATTTTCCATCAACCCATGATGTCTATGTAACCATTAGAGATATTGAGGTGTTGTTCGGGTCAGAGTGATGCTTACATAACTATTTTAAAAAAATATACGTAATTTTTTTTCTTTGTAAGATAACTTTATTAATAAGAATAAAACTATGTTTGTAAACTCGACGATCCGAAAAACAAGTACGACTAGCGAGAAATAAATTTTTCAGGAGTTTCACTCTACAGTAACCTACCGAGACTTTGTGTCGTACAACTTCTATGAACCCACGGCACGAATATTTTATTTTGTAAATTACGTTTGTTTTCATGAATTACTTCGATGTTACGTACGCAGTTGTTTGTAGCTGACGTCTATATGCCGAGAGGTTCTAGGTTCGAACTACGTTGAAGCTATTTGCGAACGTTCAATTCTGACACACAAAAACTGCAAAGCAGACCGAATTAAAGTAATTTTATTGTAGTCGTTTAAAAAGGTAACATTGATTATTAAACTCACTTTCTACATAGGTCCCTCGACAACATCAGCTCACATAATATATACTCTCACTAATCCCAAGGTTGGGGCACCAAATACGTTTACGCGAAACCTTTTCCCACCAAAACTTTCTAATTGCATTAAACTTCAAGTGCATATTTCGAAAATATGTAATAGAGGGCACCCTCGTTAATGGTTATGCACAGTGTAAATCAAACGTTTTTTATTTGAATAACATCTTTAATTTAATAGTCTATAACTACCCCCACAACGTCAACTTTGCAGTGCTATAAATAAGGCCCAGGTGAAGTCGCTGTTAGTGGCAGGGACAAATTTGAGACTACTTTTCGCGCGTAAAGCTATTGAAACTTATTCTACTGCAGAGTTAGTTCAACTAGCAGCTTTGCCTTTCTAATAATTAATGACTTAAATGCAAAGATATTTTTTTTTAATTTAAAAGTAAATATTATCAGTTTTGAATACTACTGGCGAGCAAAGCCGTGGGGGACTGCTAGTTATTATATAAAATAAAAAATGCAGCTGAACTGTATCACAATTTTAAAATTAAATATATCACATGCACCTATCCACTACAGTGAGCAAAACCACATTATTAGAATTTATATATAATCCATGTAACACAAAGTAATGTTTGCCACAAAATCAGGTAAGAATTACAGCTGTGTTTTGTTTCTGTAATGGCTGACTGAAATATGTGCTCTTTTGTGGTAACAGTTCACTCATCACCATTTTTACAAGTCAAACCAAACATTATTTTACAAGTTGTAAATATTTTCAGGCGTTTAAATACCGTATGTTTGCGAATGAAATACGCGAATTCATTATGTCTCTGTCTTTACAACTGACATAAAGTTTCCCTTTATTCGAATAAACCTTTATCATGAAACATTTCATGGAAACCTATTTTACACACTTTTCCACTCATTTTAATGTACTAAAATATTATCATTGCAACATGAATCAGAGTTGCTTCTATTCCCCGTTAGACATGCTTCTATCCTCCGAACACTTGATGATGTGCAGCAGTTTTGTCACGATCTTGGAACATATGTATGTGACTTTGTTGTTTTAGTCGAACCATTTAACGTAGTTATCCTTTTGTAACGTTAGATACACATTGCTATTTTTGATTGCATTAAGCATTGTATGATAAATATGCGTAATGTCTTGAACTACTATATTGTCTACTTCTAGCTTGCACACACGTTACTGCATGTTGTCGTAATATGGAGACGTTTTATAGTTTTGTCATGGAGATCTTACTTGGAACATAATATATTGCAACTTATGCTGCAGGTAAGTATTTTTAACGAGGGGAAGCATGGGTTAGAAACAGGAGGAAACTTTTTCCACCAACATAAATGAATCAATTTTTTTACTACCCCTCCCTTACATATTCAATAATATGTTACTTACATAGTGTAGGGCACAGGTGACAAATTAAGAAAGTTATATGCAAATTGGCAATCCTTTAGTGCCGTCTGCAAAGGAATGATAACTTATTTACTTCTCGCGGTTAATAACGATATAGTTTTTAATATAGAGAGTTGAGAAACTAATGTTTATGTATTGTTAAATCGTCGTGGCATTTATAAATTAAAATGTAAGTTGGCAAGGCCATATACAATATATGTACTTACACAACGGTAACTGATTCGAGAGTTGGTTCTACAGAGTCCTGCTGAGGATGACGCGCTTTGCACAACTTGTACAACAGCCACAACAGTCCCATTCCAATGAAATATGCAGCTATGAATGCCAAAGGCCAGCCCAGCAACTGCAACATGCCCACATCAAGTACTTAATGCATTCTACATTCAAAGTAATAAATAAAACATCAATACATATCTTGATTCACTCTCTACCCTTAGTTCATAAGGACTGTCATTAAGTTTTTCTAAAGTACTCGTAATCTCCAATCACTGTCATAACCATCACAATATAAAATAATAAAATAACTCTTTCTATTATCGATACTAAAATATGCAACTTACGTTTCCCGGCCAGTGAAATTTAGCTTTCAAATAATGTCTGCTTGATTTATTATCGTGTAAGACTGCCTGAATGTGCATAAAAAAACCAAAAAAAAAATAAAATTGTGATATATACCTATATATATATATGTATATATATGAATATATATATGTATATATATATGTGTGTGTATATATATATATATATATATATATATATATATATATATATAAGGACGAATTTCCACAGAGGTTTTATGTTTTTTAAGTCATACTTGGTAAATTAAATAGCAGAACGAATTAATATTAATAATCCAAGTGTAGTGCACGTCTGTTTTCTTGGCCAGGAATGTCCTATTGTGGGAGCGCATTTAGTTTTTGATATAACAGTAGTGGATTTCAACTGGTTAGGAATAGTTTTGTAAGAAATGTGTCAATTGCGCCAGCTATTTAAGAAACTATGTAATTGTAATACTTTCAGACGCAATTTGTATCAAATGTATTAAATGTAATTGTGTTACAGTAACTTAACGGAGAAAAATTTAGTAAAGCATATATTTTATACTTGTTTTTTTACTATGGAATACAGCATACAAAATAATGTTCAAGTTTCTTATTTAACATTTAAAATTTTAGTAAAAATTAATATTTTCTAAACATTAAAAAAAATATAACATGATGCACAGTTAAAAATCGTTTAGGATTTAGACCGGTTTAAAATAAATTATTTTGACTTTCATGTAAGAACGTTTTTCTAGGACGTATGTTTTTTTATGTAAGGCCAACTATGGCGATAATTTCGAGAGTAATATAATTTTTTTAATTCTATTTATAATTTTAAAATAGAAATTTGATGAAACCTGTATTATTTTAAGATTTCTTTAATGTAATACCGTATCCATAATTTCAGAGAATGCTTTAAATGACTCACCCAATTTTGCCCGTCTCTCCTCAGTGTATCTCTAGAGGTAATCAGGGGACTGGTGGTTGTAGTTTCGCCGTGGTCTTTCCTGAAACAAGTCACGATACGATCCTGCACTGAAGTAATAACCATACAGTCTTTGTGAATATATATCTTACAATATCACTATGAACTGGGAAGGTGAGGTCGTCAAACATTCAAATAGTAACTTATGTACCGAATCGGTTAAGCACGTATGTGTGAAAATCACTTGGAAAAACATACACTAAATTACTACTTAGTATAAGATAATGGCGATAATTATGCATATTTTAATACACAGCACGTGTGTGTCTTGCTAGTAAACGAAACATCACTAGCGACGAACTTGCTGGGGAGTGAAAGAACTTGTCAACTAATGTGAAGATATTGATTCACATATTGTAAAATAAAAGTTTAGAACCCATAAATTTGGTAACTGTATTACAATGACAGTATAACTGATACATTTATTGTTTATTAACATGACTTAAATATATGGATTAGTCGCAGGGCACAGCCCGTTGTTTCCAACCATGATACTAGTTAAGGGATTGGTTGGCAACTACAACGTCGATGACCAGAAATGAATGAAGTGCGAATTGACACGAGACTCTATAGACGGATCAACGAAGGATTGCAAAAGTGAGGAAAGCAGGAATTGGCACATGTTTTGCCGCATATTATGTGTAAAATCTTATTAATGTTACGGAGAAGAGAACAGCGACAATCAGCCAGGATATCAGAATCGTGAGTTTATCGGAATTACATGTCACAGGTGCGTGAATATGAAAATTCACGAAGTTATTTGTAAGTCGTGATTGACTAGGAGTAACGTGCGTGGTCGACACTGTGGTGGTTGCGGGTTCAATTCCGTACGCACCCATAGTTTCTTAATATCTGCTTTGCAAATAACTTTATTTTCGTGATCAGAAATCAGAACAAGCAAAATAATTTAAATATAGTAGTCTATACTTTAATGGTTGCTCGGACAAATGTCGTATATTTGTTTTAACAGTATCTGCATGGTGTCATCAACCAGCTTATTTGGTTATAAACAACAAAACTTTTTCAATGATCTAATTTGACTGTAACAAACTATTTATGTGTTTTCACGAATTCAAATATAACATTTGGTTGTTTCAAACAAATTTTGTTTGAATTTACAAATTTTTTTCTGTGCGACAAGTGCTATTTTATTGTTTTATTTTTATGAACACTGCACTGCGCAGTAGGTGTATTTACTATCGTAGGGCAAAGTATTCTAGATATTTCTTGCTCCATTCAGACGTAAGCTCCAGTAACTGCGACTGGCGTCATACCTTGCTACATCCTCATCTACAATTTTCTTAGAATATTAGATATGGCGGCTAAGTATAAAAGGTAAAGGCACAAAAGGATTATGGACACACAAGGGTTGGAAATATCTCCTGTATCTTAAAAAGTTCATAAAATTTTCAATCCTTTAACGGCAAATAGATTTGCCCATACTTGGAGTGATAACAAGATTTTTAAAAAATCAACAAAAGTTACTATGTAGGTAAATTTTAACCTATTATGATACATAAGAGAAGTAATGTTTTCGCTAAGTACAATCAAAGGAAGGATAGTTACTTTTAAATTTGAACCAGTTGTACTAAGTCCCAGACAAATTTGCTAGTTTTCCTTTTGACGTAATTTCGGAATTCAAATATGTGTTGTCCTGGGTACTTGTGTAAGTTTGAAAAATCAGTTTCGAGAGCGTGCAAAGCCAACCACTAAGAAAACTTGCCCTGCTTACGGTAACGATTACAACTTAACATTCACCACGAATATTTGTCCTGTTGCAGCAATATACAATATACAACTACAGTCATCAATTAAATGGAGTAAATAGCCAATGTAAAACGTGATAAGCTAATAAATCCCGCGTGTAAAACATCATTTCATAGAGAAGTGTCGATATTAATGATTATGACTTAGACTGTTGACTGCCATACTGTGTGAAAAACGGACTAACCGTTACATCAATATGAAAATACGCTACACACAGTTATCTCTGAAAAAATTTTTCAGGTAAAATCTTGAACACTAGAAACCATCAAATTTCACAAAGCACAAGCAGCGGAAGATAATTCAACGTATAGCAATATTGCGAGTCAGTAAACATGACTTTTATTCTAACCTTCTTGTTGGGAAACCGGAGCTGAGTCGCAGGGTGACCAACAGCAGTAAAATAACCTTTAAGGTCTTCATCTTCAAATCACTCGTGATTGTCTTCAAATGGTTGGCAAGACTTCAGACAATATTTTTAACAATTCGCAAGTTGTATTTTTCAAATCTTACTAAATCCTTAAGAAATCTCCTTAGGAAATGGGAATTGACACCTTCGATAGCTTCTGAACTACTCGAAAATTATCCTTAGAAACATAAATAACTGTAACGTATTGTTGTGTTCAAATTCTTACGCGAGGATGTCATTGTTGCACAGAAATATACATATTGAAAATTGCAAATTTACTAACAAAATAAATAAAATACAGCCTTCACCTAGCTTCCAGACGCAAGTCACTAAACTGTCGCGAAGTCTTCTAACCGATAATTCGCCTCTATGGGACCGCGGTGGCCAAACGGCCACATCACTCGCCTTCCACCAAGACGATCCGGGCTCGATTACCGGTGTGGTCGGTTTGCGTATTTTCGCTTGTGGGAATCATGCCGGACGATGCCACTGGTTGGCGGTTATATCTGATATTCCCCCGCGATTACACCCCAGCGCTGCTCCACAATCACATCACGTCACTCCTCACCAGCGCTAAAGACTTAGATGTTAAGTGTTGACTAAAATCTCTTCACTCTTCACTCGCATCTATGAGATATTGAGTTGAGACGCTATCAGGTTATGAAGTCAGATTTAAGAAATGAAGTGAATCGTGCATGCCTTTACCTTTGTAAATTTTCTGCCACAAGGTAATCAAACACAAAAAATTTCAATAATTATTTTTTGCCATATTAAGCCAAGAGGAATAAGATTTAAACTTTATGGAGTATCTGAAATTAGATGTACACGTGTATATTTCCTTAATTGGTATTCCTAAGATCATATTACTCATGCATGTTAAGCGGTTACCGAGTAGTAGTGGGCAATAATAATTTCGTATGTCGCTGAAATTTCGTTTCATTTACTGTTGTGGTGTGAAGTCAGATGGACGCGACCTAACAACTATATTTCAGGGGATACTAAAGAAAACAATAACTAGCTTAGAAATGTGAGTAAATGTTTTGTGTCGTTCACTAGTAATATACTATATGTGAGCGAACAAAATAATTGCTGCTTATACTGGAATGTTTGAGCGGTACAGCGAGCCTCACTAACATTGACAACCTATAAGTTTCTAAGAGGATGGTAGCAGGACAGCTATTTCATTAGTATTATATTACTTATGTCACAAATAAGTTCTCCTGCCTTAAGTGAAGATGGTTTGATTGAGAATAAGATAACAGACAATTTCAAATTGAAACCAAATTTTATAGCCTAGTGTGCAATATTTACATACTTACGGTTATCTTACAAACAACTGTATCATTAATTAATGCCAACAAGCTGGCACATTTGCTGTTACGTTTTATGTCAAGTAGCTGTTACTATAAAATTTACATTTGCTATGTTTCGCCCAATTTTTGTTCAAATTTTTTAAAATAGATTTATGCAACAATTGTGTAAATAAATTAACTGCGGAAGAGTGTGCAGCTGCAAGCACTAACTTCAACCGCTATTTCTCTCGGCCATGGATCTTCGCCTGGGACATGTGGACTTACTGCATATTATATTAGCAGTTAGTTAATTAACTTATGTTCTCCCTAGTCTAACTACTTCAAATATGAGGTCATTAAAAACATTCTTATTGCAGGATGAGTCAGGAAGGACAGAATTAATTTTTGGTCGTCATCGTCATTAGGTCCTCGACGTGACACTATTTGATGGAATATGAGTGTAATTATTGTGCCATGACTGAAATCTATGTTTTAAACTGTAATATTTACTCGTCTTTGCGAAGTGTTTTAATGATAGTTCTGTTGTTCAATCCAATATACTTTTATGATATATTTTTTTCCCTTTGAATCAATTTACTATGGGGTGCCACATCGCGTCGCCGCGCCAGTATCTGCAGTAATGATCGGCGTATTGTATTACGTGTCAATTATACGATGGGTAGCATAAAAAAAATAAGAAGGCAAAAGCGGTAACTTTGTGTTAGCGGAGAAGGAAAGAATTTGCAAATGAAAACAAACAAAATTGTGGTGCAGAATATTGAAGATAACTTTATACATACACACACACACACACACACATATATATATATATAGTTTATAGTATATTTTTAATTAAAAACGATGCAAAACATACAGTGAGTAAACAGTGTAAATTTTTATATTTACGTTATTGTTTATTCTGCGTAGCAAAGTAAATTTCCTTTCATCTAATGTGCGTAAGGCCTACACTTGTTTTCGAAATTTATTCAAATGTGCATAATATGTATAATGTAAATGTGTTATTTATAAACATTATAAATTGTTGAGCCGCATGCGTGTGTCCGTCAAGACACGCGAAAACGCGCACAAATTCACCACTTATAAAAATTTATTGATTCTACAAGCAAATATATTAGGTTGACATTAATCTTCATGTAATAAATAAATTACTGTTAAATTAACCATCGTAACACTTAAGTTACAACAGGAAGTAATTTGCTTCGACAATAACTTTCTGTTGATGTAACTTTTGGTTGGTATTATGAAGTTATGTTTAAAAAGAAATATATTTTCTAAAACATGCATTAAATATAAATAAATGTATGTCTACTTGTCAAAAAAGATTTCTTTGAAATAATATGAGAAGATCAAATTTAATCGACGATTGAATATTTCAGTCGTTCGCTCGACACCGTTAACTTTTTACACACATTAAATAGTAGAACTCCCAACAAAAAACCTGTAAATAAATAAATAATTTCTTAGCATCGACATCTTTAGAGTAAAATACCCTTCAAAGTTAATGCTTATTAGTCCAGTCGGTTTGGATTGGGCATTGTTGAGTGGATGAAGATATTCTCTTAGTTTGTATGTTAATTGGCTTAATTGATGGTTTGATGGTTTCAGTTGAATAAAAAATACATTGTTTGAAATTGTTGAAAATACTTGCATATAGGTCTAGCAGTTGAAACGGTTCTACCGCTATCTAATTTAGTAGTTTTACTCACACAACTATAGAACCCAACGGGCTAGCTTAATGATTGTTACTTCAATATGATACGCATACAAATGTATAAGACGGGCCTTCAAGACGTTTCGAAATTAGTGAATTAACGGGGTGAAAAGACGCAAAATGTTGAGATATGAAGAGCTGTTTACTTAAATGTGATATTTACGCGAAGACTCAAAATACTGTTTCAGGATATTTTTCAAATTCAACTTCCAAGAAGTAAAAAAGGGAAAGAATATATTTTCGATTCGTGAATTATTTAAACAACCGCTTTGAACTTTTAGGTATCTACGGGATTTTTACTTTACATTAATGCTTACTAATACTCCTGGAATGTGGTTTATTGATTTTTCTAATTTTGACTCCTAAAAGGGTGCAAAGTAATGAAACTGTGTGGCGTGTGTTTTCAATTAATCGTCTATATATCTCTAACCCAACGGGTTATCGTCGAGGTTTCCACAATAGTTGCGCCATAAATGTATATATTTTTATTTATTTCGAAATTTGAACCCCAATGCGGTGAAAATGTCTTTTAGATGAACCTATTATTGCTGATGTCGGGCCTGTCGAGGAGTAGCTTTTCACAGTATGATGAATACGTAGATACCCGTAAACAGATTTCAGAACTTTTCTAAATTAGAGCTCTCAAGATGTGAAGGTACAGATATGTTTTTAAATGGATCGTCGATTAAACTTTAACTTAATAATTATCCTGTTTCTTCAACTATCACAACCTGTAACAAGGAAGGAATCATATTTTACTTGCTGATGTAAAATTATATGTTTCGTATCACACGAGACAGGTTGTTAACTTTACATTAAGGTTTGCCAATGAGTGCATAACTATTTTAATAGAGAATGCCCACAACACTGCAAATTAAAAAAAAAAAAAAAAAAAGAAAGAAAATCTGAACAATATGTTTTGGGACCGAGTGCGTTAAATTTATTAATTGATTCGTAACTACCAATAAAGTGAAAATGTGAGCAATTTGCGATAAAGCGTAAACTACGACCGGCACAAGCTATAGAAAATACAATTTTAATATATGTTGAACATCCCAGAATCCACTGCTAGGTGTTCAGTGCAAGGTGTACATTATGTAACAACTATTGGGTTAAAATGTTTTATACGTTAGTGTATCTCACAAGAGATGCTTTTCCTGTTTTTACACAAAAAGGATAATAATTTATCGATATAAACATTGAACCTACTTTCCCCAAATTTATAAACAAGTACTATTCATAGGAGGCCGCTGTGGCCGAATGGTCAGACAATTGCCTCCCACAAAAGCGATACGGGTTCGATTCCCGGCGGAGGTCGGACCCTATATTTTCATAAGTGGGAATCGTGTCGGACGATGCGGTTGGTCGGGGGTTTTCTCGGGGATCTCCCGTTTCCCCCGCCCTTTCATTCCGGCGCTGCTCCATACTCACATCATGTCACCTCTCATCAGTGCTGAATACCGCGATGTTAAGCGCTGACATTACTGCATTTTTGTATGCTTACTAATTTGCTAGGGAAGTGTTATGGCCCTTTGTAAGTTTGGTACAACTGGATCAACTACTTTAGTGAGTGTGGTCCTTAATACGAAATACCTAACACGAACACCACTACTAAAAGGAACATAAAACGTTAATGATATTTTATATTAGTTGTCATGACAGGAATAGGTTGAGCTTTTCGAGAACCATATCATTTAATATTTAACAACTATAATCGTACTATTTTTTAAATTACGGCCATTTGACAAAATAACCTCACATCGTCCAATCAAACAAAAATATTGTTTTAAATAACTGAATGGCATACTTGAATACGTGAAACCAAATGTGTGTTTTGTCAAAACCAAATCATTTGTTTTAAATATTCTTTATCCGGTACGTTGTTTGTGACACGCCCATGTGTTTCCACCACGATTTATTATGTTTAATAGGCATCATTCAGTGTCAACCAACTAGCATAAATCCATATATATTAATAACTTTGTCTTGCGACCACTCGTTCTCCTCGCCATTATATCAGGATCACATTTAAATAATTTTCATTAATGTTCCTTTACTGCACCAAGTTTTATACAGAATAATAAGAAATTGTACATATTGTGTCCTTGTGGAAACGAGAGGAGTAGGTGTAGAAAGTGCCTGGGCCTCACCCCCACCCACACTCAGGCCACCTCCCTAGCTGCTGGACGAGAGGGGAAGGATCCGGCCAATAATTTTGTTAGTTGTTACTGTATTGTAGACTTTAAGTAATTAAGAAATAATAAATGTTAACAAACAAAAGAACTGTTTTATGTAATTATAGGTAATTAGCGGAGAGAAATAAGGCATTATTTAACAACCACTGTTTTGGCCGGAATTGTTGTCCTCGAGAGGCGGAGCCATCGGTTGAAAGCTGACTTCTGATTGGTCCAAAACGAACCGGAGCTTGCAAGCCAACTAACTTGGGTTTTGGCGCGAATCGAGGGAGCAGCATGACGTCGACGGACCGGGACATGCGACGTCGAGCCGGCAGAGGTCAGCGAGCCGCGGCAACGGATTGCCATCATCAGGCGTCGAAGTTAGACGTCGAGAAGCCTTAGAGTAGCTAATAGTCGGCGAGCCGTGAGTAACGTGGCCGGGAGGGGTGAGAGGGGCAACCGACGGGCGTCGAGTTAAAATCAAAATTTCGTCGAGTCGCAGGGTATTGTGCACCGAGGTGCCATCATCATCGTTCCTTTGGGCCTCGGGAAGCCATTAAGATATCGCCAAGTCTGAAAGTACGTCGGGCCGAGGCGCCTCTGATTGGTAATTGGAGAGGGATAGTAAGACGCAGCATTTGATATTCTAATCAGTCGTCGAGGTCTCCGTGCACGCGACTGTGATCCTTAAGGGCGTTCAAGTGCGATAAAATCATATTTTATTTCTTTATGAAATAGTGTTGGTTTTGTAGACAATACTCGTGAGTACAGTTCCTTCTTACAAAATAATTTTAGCTTTAACAGTTTTCTCATAACGGTGCGATATAGTCAACAATTGCTTGTTCTGCTGCCATGCAAATAGTGAAAACCAATTTAAAAGACCATAGTGTAAAATTTTTTAATTTTTTAAAAATTGCAAAAGTACAGGAAAAAAGTTGAAAAATCAGCAATTTTTTAAAATACAAAAATAGTTCACAGAATTTATTTAAAATGTTTTATTACATAGCCCGTGCAATGTTTGTTTACTATGAATTATTTTATTTACATAAGTCAATTGGTGCAAGAGGAAACTGTACTCACAAGTATTGTCTACAAAACTAAAATTATTTCATATAAATGTAAAATTATAATTAAATCGCACTTGAACACCCTTAAGAGCGCGATTGAGGACAATTTTTCTCGCGTGCGGGGTATTGTGGTGGTTCATATACTCCTCGTAGGATAGCGCAACAATCGGCTGTTTAGTAACATGAAGCAAACCCGGCGAGCAGAGGAGGAGAAAAACGATAACCATGGCAGATAAGAATTACTGCAGGTATGTGGCAAGTTTGTGTGTGTGAGTCAGCGATTACTTCTCTGCTGGAATTGTAGAATCGTGGTATCCAGAATGCTGGGAGGGGTATATTGCAAAATTAATCAATCTATTAATTCATTTCTTTTTTCATCCGGTTCTTTACCTTTTTAGGGGCTGAATACGATGAAATAGTACAGTGTGATATGTACGAAAACTTCTATACATTATAGCAGAGGAGTAATTTTATATACAGGGTGGCCAAGAATAAGTGTTACAAATTGATAGGGATGGTAGATGTGCATGTTTTGAACATATTTGATTAAGGAACCCATGTCCGGAAATGCATCCTTATACCTGCAATGGTGCACCAAAGTAACAGGGGTAGGCAGGCAACCTGGCGACAACAAGAAAGTGAAAACATCTGTTGTGTTGTGTTATGTACTACCCGCTTTGACGCTCTGTGACTGTACGAGACACCGTGCATGTGTTACACTCGCTACGTTTATTGTCGTAGTTGTAGAGGCTACATGGAAGGCTACACATTGGCAGAGCTAGCCGATATGCATTTAGTGTATGGTGCAGCAGGCGGCAATGGAAGAGAGGCGGAGA
>PNEQ01008533.1:0-14017 GCA_003012365.1 Medauroidea extradentata | reverse complement strand
CAGGAGTAATTGTGTGCATAACTAATTGTGTTGTGAGAGTTCTAGTTGATTACTGTTTTGTGTATTTCGTAGCTTTGTGAGCTATTAAATCCAGTACTTAATTTAACTCTTTTATTTGTAATTATAAGACCTCTATCCCAAAGAACTCATGGGAATTGCCCACATGTAAAGTTTGTGTTCTCAAACTTGTAACAATATTGTACGGCATAGAAGCAGAAACCCTTCAGGCCACGCTCTTTAGTTTAAACTGGTTTTGCAATATTTTTTTTTATGCTTAAACGAGAGCAGATTTAAAAAATCTGTCTAGCAGTTTTGTTTAAAATTGTCTTCAAGTTGTCAGATTAAAAATTAATATTGTTAAAAAACTATAAACTAGAGAGCATGGCCTTAATAAAAGGAGAATGTTAAAGATCTCATGGATTACAAAGACATTTAATACAAAGGTTCTAGAAATGGCCAAGACAAAGCGAATGCTGATTGATTGGGTCAAAACAAGAAAGATAAAATACTTCAGACATGTTACGAGAGGACAGAAGTACGAAATTCTACAACTTATCATCCAAGGAAAAATTGAGGTGAAAAGGAGCGCACGTAAACAATGATCAGATTGGATTCAGAACATCAAGGATTGGACCGGTGGACCCTCTGTTCAGAATCTCACCTAGGGTGCACGACAACATATATTGTAAATGCCACAGATGATCGCCTACTTTCTTGTAGAGTACAGCACTTTGAAGAAGAAATAAGATGGCTGAAAACTTATCACAGAATAACTAATGCTGTCCCAAGTGACAAAGGACAGCTCTTTAATACCTAGTTGCTCTAATATTAGCTTTCGAGAAGCACAGACATGTATACAAAGCCATGTTAAATTTGAGACATAGGTTCATGCAATTGCTCACATGTCTAAAGTACTGAAATTTGTTCCTATCTCACAGATTTATTTAGAATATATAAATGTGACGTTACTTACATGCAAATGTCACCACGGATTATGAAATAAAGCCTACGAAATTTCAGCATAACCAAAACTCAAACAGTACGCAACCGTACGAGAATACAAGTTCATTTAAAACCACACTATGCAACTTCTCATATCTTGATCGTAGGTATTTGTAGCCAGTCATATGTATCCCGGCTTCTGGGTTGAGGCAACGTTGTTTGGTTTCTTCCGATGTTTTGTCAATACTTATTGTATCATTAATGTTGGACTGAGATCCAGCGAAAAAGTCTACTTGGACAGACCGGACAAAGAATTTTGAAGAAACTCTTAGAACACCCAGCAGACAAGTACATCAGAGACTGATCAGCAATAGCATAATGCTACCAAGAAATATGACACTGTAATATTTCTGACAAGGCCGAGCAGACTGTAAACATCTCCAATCATACACACACAGGATTATTACAGAAGCGATTGATATCAGGAATCACCCAAATAATGTTAATAGAGTAGATGGATATAATCTAAGCCAAATTAGAAATCTTCTGCTTAAAACTCTCAAGAAGCAGCCTACATCCACAACAATAACAGAACAATAAGTACACTGCACCAATGAGAAACCAAATTATCTCTTACTGGCCAGAATGCTCCACCAATCGCAGCGTAGCTGGGCTGCAATTGGCTGGCGAGCGCACATACATGCGCACAAATATATATGGGTACCCGAACAGCTGGACCTTAGTGTCACCCTAACTACAGCAACAAAAAGTACTGCCAAAACGTCGGAAGAAACTGAACAAAAATTGTGACCTCAACCCAGAAGCCATGATACGTAAAACTTTTTATACCTATTTATTCTGTGGCATCACTCAAAAGGAAATTACTCGTTCCTGCTTAAGAGGCTTGATAGTTTTGCTTCTTATACTAAATGAACTAAAATGTTAAAATGAATTAAAAAATACACCTGAACTACATTTTGACAACAGTCAATACAACAAAAAAGAGAAAGCTATATGAAACATACTGAATGTTAATAAATAAAAATAAAAACTTCAAGCAAAATTTATAATACTACGGTTTTAATACAACTACACGCATAAACTGTATAAGTTACATACTTACATTAACTTCGGCCTGAAATTTGGCGTTTAGTTGAATTAAAAAAAAGAAAACAGAAAATAACATACCCTGAAATATGTGCATACATACCCTTCCAACAAGTAAAATGAGCAGAAAATCACTTTCCACTTCACACACACAATATTACACTGTACAAGAACATGTAGCAACCACACACACATACAACTGCAAGCACCGTACATTAGCCACATATCTGCAACCTTGGTGTTCCAGGGAAGTTGAGAATGAAGTTGTGCTAACGTGTTGGCTCAACGTTATTAACAAATTAACTACTGAAACATATGAAAAGAACTAGTTTAATGAGGTAACGACCACTAAATAACGCACTATGAACTTTGAATAATATAACTAAAACTAACAACCAGAACATTAAAATCACATGTTTGATAAATATTTTCTTCAAATAACATACATATTTATAATGTCGTATTTTCAGACACACAGTATAAACTTATTGTCATTACCTTGTTTATTATGACCACTTCTCTATTACAACGTGTTTTGTAGGAACTATAAAAGTTGGGCGCTGAAAAATAAGTTTGTTACACTTTTATTATAGCCACACCGTATGTGTTGCTCTTGTCAAACTTTGCTTTGTCACATGTCCGCAAGCTCTTCTTGCTCCTGTTCCTAAAACACTTAGTTTTGATTGTCAATTGTGGACTACTTAAAACGCTCAGTTTACTTTCACTTAATTCAAAAATATTTGTCTGTAACTGAAAATTAACTTCTATGCTGATAAAAGACACAAATTTTGTGTCATAAATGCTCAATCAGGAAATAATCATATTTAAAATGAATTAGGCAATTTCTGTGTACTGTATTACTGCTTCAATAAACAAAATTTCACTGTCATGTGACAAAAAAATACGAAAGAATTTTGTGGATGATGAAAATTACTTTGGCAGAATGTTTATTATTAATTCTGTGGCAAAAAAAGTTGTAAATTCTCTTCCTAGGTATCACTTTATTCACATCATCACAATATTAACAAAAACTTGGTGAGACAGAAATAAACTGCGGCATTTTACCCGGCCAAAGGCTGGAAACAGCTGTCTTTAGGCTTTTATTTGCTACATGGAGCACCATTCCACAGTGGCATATTTTTGTCTAATAAAATCATTTTATACAGTATTCACTTTTTAAAAAAAAACTATTTTTGTGTCAGAGATAACTACGCACAGATTTCATGATAAAAATATACATTTCGACACACAGTATAGGTCAAATAATATCTGTCAAAAATTTCCAAAAATATATATTACGGGTCACAACAGTGAGATTTTATTGCATACAGCTTTTCATGTATGGTCTGTCTCATGTAACTTTTCCATATTTTGACATTTCTCTTCTGAGAAATATGCCTAGCAGTTCCATTGTTTGTAGCTTTAAACCTACCTGGCTTCCTGGAAAAGTACGGTCGCTCCACAATTATGTTTACAGACACACTTCTCAGAAGTGAACTGTCAAAATATGGAAAAGTTACATGAGACAGACTATACAAACGAAAATAGTTACTATACACGATAAACTGGTACACTACTTAATAATCAAAATGCCAAATATTTAATTAATTTTTAAAACATAGTTTATTATATTGGGATGTCTAACAAAAATATATAAATTTAAAGATTTTTAACATTCCTAACCTACTTTAAAACTACTACAGAATTCTGAAGAAAAAGCCTTCACTGTCTGTAAAGAAAATATTTTCATCTCCTTACACACAACGCTTGAGACAACACGCCAACACAACAGCAATATGAGTTACAGAACCGAACTGACCAAGTTTATCTGCTTAACTTGTTTCCCACATGGCACATACTGTATTTACACACTAGATAAATATCTACACTGAACCTTCAAGCATGCTGTTATGCTGTTAGTATGTGAAACACACTAACCACACTACACCTAAAAGTGAGTTATGATTAATACTAAGGTTCCCTTTACTAATATTTCTAACAAACACAAGAACAACTGTGCAAAGACATTAATTCATCAAACATTCTGTACAAGAACACACAATAAATGCAATATGTTTATTTTTATCAAAGCTACCATATTCACATGCAAATTATGGGAGAAAGAACATAACTTCCCTTTAACCAAGTTTCTTAAATCATATTTTGCCAACGACAGGTACGTAATTTATTAGTTGTTTAATTAGACATACTAACAATTACCTTTTTTATGTACACAAGAAATTTTAATTAATAATATGCATGTTAATGTTTATTTTAGATATGTTTATACAGTATTATATTAGACAGCTCTTAAACAATAAAGCCAGACTGCAACACACAGATGTATGTAGACACAACAAGAAAATTTTAAATGAATGTCATGGCTTAATGATGATCAGATCTAATATTATAATCACATTAGGATAACAAACAATTATACTGTATTAACAAGCAAAAAGTGCTGTGCCTATCCGGATTGGCGAATGCTAGTGTTGCCGACATTTTGGCGTATGGGAGCATCGGTCGATACAGTACCTGACACGACTACACAAACAAGGACAATACCGATAAAAGTTATTTAATCCAAGCATGGTTTTACATGCAAAATTACGAAAGATTGCACAATTTTGACATATTCCGTAGTGATTGCAGACAACGATTGTACGTAAATCAATGATCGAAATAGAGTTAGCATAGTATCAAAGTAGACTTTTTATCAAATCATTATGTAATACCCTCTATTCACAAAGTCTGAAATTGAATTTATTTCAGTGTGGTGAAGAAAAATTAATAACTTCGTTGGGTTAAAAGTTTTTTTTTTCATGTGAAATCAGATACTGTACACTGAGCAGTTTTATTCACGTTGCTTTCATACGAGGGTGTGCACTTTTCTTAATGCCTTAACACAAACAATGTTATTGACAAAAGACATTTTTAGATTCCAATCAAATAATGTATTTGAGAACAGAACTGATTTTTTCTATTACAATAACAGATCACTGTTTAATTTTATTTACAATAGCAAATCCTTTACAATGAAAATAAATTCCAATTTAGTAACATTTTTATTGTATCCATTGTTGCAAGTAACTATCCATTAAAGATGAAAATAGCAAAATTGTTTAAGTTAATTCTATTGGAACAGCACTGTGTCGGCCATCCCTATTATCAGTATCGGCAGATTGTATATCAGCAAAATTTGTGGATCGGCACAGCTCTAAAGCAAGTTTGTTTAGTTAAACAATTTAATATATTTTATTTAGGTAATTCAAGTCCTGAAAATAATGTCTATGTCTTAGTTATTAAAAGGCACAGTAACAAATAAATAACTGAAATTATTCATTAACAGATTGAGATTAGGTTATACCAAATTTTCTTTAAAATTATTGTACCAAATACCTATTGCTGAAAGGAAATGGAAGTAAAAAAATTTATTTAGACTATAAATATTGTAGGCATATTAAATCCCAGGTAAACATTACTGTACTCACATCAATGTTTAAATTAATGAATTTGAAATGGTTAAAACAAAACTAACATCTGCATGCTTTGTTCTCTTCCAGCCAGAACAGCAAAAAAATAATATAAAATAATAAAAATATAATTACATTAATTAAAAAAATAAGAAATACGTACCTAAAAAATTATAAACTTAAGCAACTGTATAAATGCATACACATACATCACAACATTAATAAAATCATCTACGCCTAAAATCTAAAACCATTTACACTTCTTTGCTTTAATAACTAAAAAAAGTATATCACTTACAAATGTTATTCATTCGTCTTAGAATTAATACAACTTCATTCCCAAATATGAAATTTATTATCTTCTTTGGGTTTTATTTTTATGAAAACAGTTATCGCCAGCAGTCACGAGAATGTATCAGAATGCATACACAACTCAAGTTCTGTCCAATCACTGTACCTTCAGTGCAGATTTAAAGACTTGTATTTTTGGTAATGTAAGCAAGCCTCGGTACGTGGGTAACTAGTTAGTAAAACGTGACTCACTTTCTTAGTAGAGGGACTGAATATTTTAAAAGTATGTAATTCAAAATTGGAAAGCTTCAGACTGAAATATAACAAATTATCCTAGTTTTACTATAAATTACATATATTGACTGAAACGAGGAAATTTAGAAGCATAGTACAGTTAAATATAAACTGGTTTTTTTATAAGTTTTACACGTAATTGTAACTCACGGCACTAAGACTTTTTTAGGTACTTGAACGCTCATTGCTTCCCAGTGCTCCACGCCTTGTGACATCACAGAGCAGACATCCACACCGCGTATCATGCTTTTTCCCATGATTGTTGCGCAACAATAGCTCTGTACATGCTAGCAATCTTTGTTGTGGAGTAAAAGCACTCTGCAATATACTAATTTCCTTTAAATGTCATACTACGCTGTTTACAGTTTTAAAAACAGCGGCAGAAATACTGATGGCAACTAATTTTTTCACTTTCAAAGAAATGAGGGTCTTAGGATCACATTGCTATCAAAAATGTACAAGCATAAACGTTAAAAAAAATAGTAAGCAACACATTTTGTACCATGAAAATTTTATATTCACATTTAACACATACTGTAGTCTTCGTTATAAATACCTTCCTTTGTTCTTACTGCAAATTAGTTTTCAGCATTTTGACAAAATCTGTTGAAACAATAGTGAAACAACACTACTGAAACTCATCAGCCAATGCTAGCAAACTGAGAAGAGATGGTGTTCCCAGCTTATTGCTGCCCAAGAGTTCAGTAACGGGAAATTAATGGAGAACAGCAGAAGTACAGATCAGAGCAAACCCTGTCCAAAATACTGTATTCCACTTGAATACAACTACGAAAACCGGTAAATTAAAAATTTGCCAAATAAAATATTTTCAACTCCTAGTTTTGTTTCTGTGAATGTAATCGCTAACACTATTCAAGTACTGTAGAAATTGAAATAATTTGTTTGAAAAACCACTGGAAGATATGACTTAAATATAGCATAATATAATATGTACCCCCACATATTTACAATAATTAAACCTTGAATACCCTGCCATTTTTAAGCTAAACAAATTTATGCTAACTTTTTAATGTAGTCAACTGCCCCAAGTCTGAATCTGAACATAAATAAAATTAATAAAAGTAAAAACAGGATCACAATCCATCTAAATGAGATTTCTTCATCTCTAACCAATTACTGTGGTTGAAGATCATTCACCTACAAGACATTAAAATCTAATGTGATCATTTATATTATTATTTATTTTACTTCTAAAGATCATAATTTTTTTTTGCTTGTATTAAATGAGTTTTAACAAACGTGTAGTGAAAAGCAGAATGGTATTGATAATATTTTCAATAAGTTTTGGTTTGAGGTAAGGTAAGGTAATTTGAATTAATGTCTCGTCGATAGCGAGGTCATTATAAACTGTGACACACAACTAGGTACAATAACAGCAGCTGGGAGACGAGTCGGCCATGGCTTTTGTTAAGGTACCATCCTCTTTCGCCTGGAGCTATTTCGGTAAAATATGGAAAACCAAAACGAGGATGGCCGGAGTCTGGGATCGAACCCGGGTCCTCCCTAAAGTGAGCCCAACATGTTCTGTTGCGCCACCTCACTCAGTTTTTTGTTTCAGGTTTGAAAACACTGAACTAAACATACTGCCAGTGCCAGAAGATGTTATCCTGTTTGATGTAACAAACCAAATAAATATCTGTGTGTTACAACATGTTTTTTTCATTTATGATTTCTTTGATTTTTGTTGACAGACATTTTTTGTCAATCAAATTTTAGGATTTTTTGCCAGGTTCCCAAGAAACACTTCATAAAATCACTGTATTTGTAAATTAAGGGTTGTGCTGTTGTCACTTTATATTCCCACCAGATGGCTACTCCAAAGTCATTTTGAGGAATGCTTTACAGAGCGTGTAGGCAACATGTTCTCAAACAAAATAGTAGAAAAGAAACCCTTCTACTTCTTGCCCAATATTCTATACACTAGGCCTACATACATAAACTGGTAATCTGTTTGAACAATTGCACGTAGTACGCGCACTCCACACTGAGCAGTCAATGTTAAAAACTTGAATAGAAAACAATTCAAATTATTTGTTGTGAAGAATAATGATCCAAAAAAATAACACTAACTGTGCTAATTATTTCCTTTTAAAAAAATGTGTCTTCATTCTAAGAAGCATTTTTAAAAATTATTCTAAAAAAACGTGTGGGTTAAAATATAGTAATTATACATTTGAACATCTTTGAAATTAAATACAATATTATTCCCAGACCTCACAACCTCATAAATCTACCCATTTAATATAAAAAAAACAGCAAAACACCAAAACAACACTAAGAGTCAAAAGCACAAAGAAACTGTAACAAAAATATTTGGGCCCAAAAAGCAGCAACAATCAGCAAAGCCTCAGAAACAAAGAGACAAACATTCAACAACCGCAAACCATTAGAAGTTCCAGAAATGTTCCTGCAACAACTTTCTTAAAACAATCACAAATATTTACAAAACCAATATTGACATAATGAACTTGTTCTGCATACAAAAAATAAATTCTTTGTTATACTATTCATTATGTGTATGACGAGAAAAACAGAGTATGAAAGCTGCCATTTCTAGAAAATGCCGCAGTAATTTATGCATACCTAAGAGTGAGATGTAGGACGGGTTCCAGAGCGTGGGCAGGTAAGTTTGCTCGACCACAAAACAATTTACTGTTTTACATTCCATACAAAAACTGTTTGAAGTCATTATCTCTGTGGACATTTTACTCTCATAGAAATTTTACAAGGTAAACGTACTGGAGGTCGACACTGCTCGGGTTGCAATTAAAAAAAGTAAACAAGCTATCAGAAATTCAACCTTCAATAGTATCAAAACTTTTAATATGAGGAATAAGCGTAAGGTCCTGGGTATGCCGGGAATGGTAAGGAAGGAAGTCAGCTGAGAGGTGAAGGTAACTTCAGTAGGATGGGATCCTCACATGGAAGTGGAGGTGAGAGGACTAGAGAAGGTGCAGAGAAGGGCAGTCAGATGGGTGAAGGGTACGTGGAGATGACAGGGGCAAGTCTGAGAGGACGAGGCCATCTCCAAGGATGAAAGAAATGGACTGGTACTCCCTGAAGGAGGGAAGAAGGGTTGAGAAACTGGTTAGACTGTTAAGGGCCTTAAATGAGGATGGAGGAGGATGGGGTAAGTTGAAGGTAAGGTTGACTTAGGTATGTGTATAGTGGGAGAAGAGACAACAGTGTGCCGGTCCAGAGGGTCTGGAGGAGGACAGAGAGGGGAGACATTCCATGCTGCTGAGAATGGTGAGTGAGCGGAATATTTTGCAAGAGAACCTGGTAACTGAGTGGAATGCTGAACGGTTCAGGAGGGCATTAGTCCAATAGAAAATTGAATGTAATCATCATCATCTTTGACAATTGTGCTTACAAATGCTCCGGTTGTTAGCGTAAAATAATAAGAATTTGTTTAAACCACCACCATATGTACTCTGCCGGAAATCACCAATTCTTATGCAACACACACAATCAAGTTAAGTACGGAGCATACGGTTGTAAATGTTAACTACTGGTTGTCACCAGATGTTTGTGAACAGTATGAGCATGATTTTTCCACGACTTATTCTATGAAAGGTTTTCAGAGCTGGTGTCTTCTCCAGGTACACAGATTACAACTCTTTGTGCCACAAAACAATAATGTCATTGCAGATTTTTTTTTAATATTAGCCATAAAACACGAGTCTTGAACTCCATTTGAATATAATTCATATTACCATTTCATTACAAGAAATATAATATCAGTCAAGAAATTATTAGAAACTTTAGAATATTTAAAAATTAATCAAAATGAACCTTATAGGTAGCCACAATTTTATGACGAAAAGATTTTTGCAACACTTGGTTTCAATGCATTACTTATATGCACATCTGCAGCTCTGCTACATCGTCTTTGATTGGATGAGTTTACTCTCACTTGTCTCGGCTAATTACAGACATACGGAGTCACAATAAGCTTATTATGATTGGTGCAGTCAAATGAGGGACGTGTCTGAACAAACAAACACTGACAGTAACCATGAAGCACAGCTGCTGACGTGACAAGACACAAAGTGAGGCAAAAATATTTTCATGGCAAAATTGTGGGCCTACTTATAGGTTTTTTAATATTTGAAAGTAAGTTTATAACAGTCACCTCTAAATTTTCCTATCTCAGTAATAGTGACCTTCACAAAGTGACCAACACTCTTAGAAGCAAGAAAAATGATGATAAATGGCTTTAAAAAATGGACGAATTGGTTGCATTTATTACGGGCACAAACATACTACCAGTAATGTCTCTGAAAGCTGTGTCTGAAACTAAGCTTTTACATATTTAGGGTTTGAAAATTTAGAGTGGATAGATAAGAAACGTTATAAAACGTTGCTGTGTGCGGCAAAGTAGAAAACTATATACTTGTTGGTATTTCAAAGTCTTGTATATTATTATTATTATTTTTTTTTACCTTTTACTATTGAAATAATTGTCCATTCATTATTGTACATAAACTATATAGCTGTTTTTTTCACATCCTAAATTACAAATCCTACGATAGTATTTGATTTGTTTTAAGATTAATTTGTTAACAAAATACTAAATACATTTTTAAATTAAAAAATTATTTGCTACATACAAAATAACACAAAATACAGTACAACACTGCTAACAAGTTTCTGAAGGGACTGAACAATTCTAACTCCTTATCCAGGAAAAATTCTTACTATTTTATTTAATAAACATGGTAAAAATTATTCAAACTTACTAAGAAAGAAAATTTCTTTAAAGTGAGAACTTCTTAAGAGTATTTCACTGTATATCAACCCAATAATTATGTTACAAATCCTGCTCAGTAAAAAATAATACACCTAGCTTGCTCTGCATCTGCTCATTTTTCATGGCCCAACATTAGGTGATATATACGATACCACGCATTCACTTTGTTCATTAAGATGTCTACCTTTCAATGTAAATTTATATTTTACAACAAATATTAATTTTACCATCCCAAAAATAAATAAAACAGTAAATATGAAAAACAGCACCCCACTTCATGTTAGGTGTTTTCTGGCCTAATGAGAGGTGAGGAGTACCATACCTTGCTGTAGTTTTATCACACTTACACCTTTCAACATACTACAGAGTAATTAAATTTTTCACGACAAATCATTCTACTGTCCCATAAATTACCAGCCTGATAAAAAAAGTGAAAATCTACTGACAAATTGAGCCCGCTTTTTCAGGCCAAAGAATAGATGGCTAAATGTCTTACTATGATACTATTTTAATCTTAAGGGAAGCCGACCTCAACGGAAATTTATAATTTAAGACAAATTACTGTCCTAGTAAATTACCAGGCCAGTAAAAACCCAGCCCCACTCTCCTTTTATTCTTTTCTGGCCCAACAATAGGTAAGGCGTACCTATCTGTGCTAGAATTTATTTCCAAGACATCTACCATCTGTGTAAAATAATAGTTTTACAGCAAATTATTTTACTTGAATATACCAGGCCAGTAAAAATTCAAATCCTGCTCACTACTAACAAGTTGCACCCCACCCACAGTTTCATCATTATTCTGGTGCAACAAAGAGTGTGTTGAGTACCTATTGGGTCAATCGGTTGTTAGATTACATCTACCTTTTCAAGTATTTTAACAGTTTTACAATCAATTATTTTAACATTCGACAGAAATCTTGACTATGAAAATGCAATTCATACATACTTACTATCATATAGCTATTATTTTTAGACACCTGTTTTTCATAAAATAATACCACTATTTTATAAGTTCTGATGAAGTGATTTTGCTAACTTTTAGACTATTTTTTCCTCTCATTTCATTACAACTTTCACTAATTTTTTAAACGCCAACACATATTTTGACAGTCAAGCTGATTTCACACAATACAATTTACTTCTTGCTGAACTCCTCACATGCAATACAATAATTGCAATAAAATCCCTCCCGTTCATTCCATGACCCCTTCTTCACGGTGCAATTTAGTTAACTACACACTATACATGCAGTCTACAGTATTTCCTTTGTGCCTTGTACAAATACGTAGTCAAGAGCTTAATTTAAGGTACAGTATTACGCACACTGAAAATGATGGAAACATTTTCTGACGAATAAAATTGTGAACATCACAGGACGCAAAAAGGCTGAGGTCAAAGAAATGGATAGCGAGAACAAATCTCGGGTGTGGAGGAATATTGCAATGCCGCAAAAAGAACTTAGGCCTGGGCTGTCTGAACATACGAGTAAACTACATGACCAATACAACACTATATTAATACCAGAGGCCTGGAATTTTAGCAAATGTGAAACAACCACAAAAAAATATGTGAAAGTCTAACATTGTGGCTACAAAATGTGAAATTCTCTAAGTGAGCGCAAAGCTCCTCGGCGGCGCAGCCGGGTGCATCGGCCCATTGCTCTGTCACTCGGACCTAGATCCTGTGTAGTTGATTAGGGGGAAAAGAGAATTGTCTGAGCACAAAAATCGTAGGTATATTGCCCAGACATTCGCACACACTCCTTGTACATAAACACACCGCCAGCTCGCAACTCGTGACCGGGGAGACACAAAACCTACCGCACAACTGCCAGACACACTGTTGTCAGGCTGTCCCAAAAAGCTTCCGCTGAGCTCAGATGATGTAGTAGCTATTTGGAACAAGAACTGCGTGTTCCGCCTGAATAACGGTGGAGACGGAAGTTTTTCACTAAGAACGATTTCCACCCACTATGTGTCATCAGTGTCTCACATACACATACACGTGCATACGCACACTGAAAAAATTTCTTGGGCTTTAATTTTTACTGCAATTGAAATGCCACGAATAAAAATGTATTTCTGAGCGGGTAAAAAATGACTCAGACTGTAAATTAGCGTGAGTGAAGAAAATGTTGAGATGTGCAACATGCTGTGGTGGGATTGCTCCCCGCCTCGCCCCTTCTCCGTGCTGTCGGTCCGATTGAGTCCTCCCGAGTGATAGATGTGGGTTTGCCCCGCCCGGTGGCCCGCTCGCAACGACCAGGCGGTTTGAATGTGGCGCCAGATCCTCGGGCTCCTTCGTTTGTTGGTCGGGCGCGCTCGGCACTCCTCGGCTAGGCCTCCCCTCCCTTCTATTCCTGCCGGAGTTTGGGAGAGGTGACCAGCCGGGAGGGGGCTCTTCACTCTTGCGCCTGCCTTCGCCCGGGCTGGTTGTGTCTTGGTTTTCGCCGACTCCGCTTGATGCCCCGACGGTCCGACTAGGTGAGTTCTCGTTTTTCAGTGTTATTTAACAGGGTCGCACGGCAAGGCACCGTCGTGTGTCCGGTCGGTAAGTCGCTTGGTCCCCTTTGTTGGTTTAGTTTGCGAGTTCTTTCGATTTTTCTCGCGTTGGGCCGTCGGTGCGTCGAACGGGGTGCCGCGAGTATCGCGAGTATTTTGTCAAGCATTCAGACCGAGAAGTTTATGAATGTAATGTCTTTTGCACTGCTTGAGAGATTTTGTGTAACTTCAACCTTGTGATTATAATGTATTTGAATCTTGCCAGTAATAAATGCCAGTATTAACCATAAATAGTATGTTGTCGAGTACATTCATTGGCAGCCCTTGTTCACAGTGTTCAACTCTAGGGGCATAAGTTTGTGCCCGTTTCACGACACAATTTATTACTAAATAAGCAAAGGCATGTATCGTATCACACAAGCGGGTCGCCAACCGCAACGGGCCTGCTAAAGCCAAGTATCCTCCTTGTTACCCCCACACCCACAGTCGCAACACACGCCACTAATGGCCGATCAAACAGGGCACTCAAGGTACTACACTACTTCCAGGGATACTCTCATATAGACGAAAGACAGTGATTTAATGACCATTAAACGGTACACGGCAAAAGATTGACACACGAACGTATGGCAA
>PNEQ01008532.1:0-14018 GCA_003012365.1 Medauroidea extradentata | reverse complement strand
AGTCCCCCCAACCAGCCATTCACAGAACCAACGCATCACTCATCTCCGGCGTGGAGGACACAGAGAGGACATCGCCACACGGGCGGTAGACCCGCGCCCTCACAGCAGCAGCGAGCAGCCGGCACATTCAGGTGTTTGGGTTACTGGACCCACATGGTATGTAATACGACACCACACCTCTCTGGCCTCACCAAGAGCAAGTCAGTGGTTTGTGGACCATAGCTCATGTTTTGCTCGAACCGATTTTGAATGACAAAATACGAAAACGAACAAGAAAAAACTGAAAGAAAAAGAAGCAATCCCAGAGGAATACTGTCAGTATTTTTTTTTTCAAAATAATTGTTATATTAGACAAAAAAGAATTCTAGAGATAGAATTCAGTCAAAAATCTACACAACACCCAGACACAAATAGGCTATATACCCAGATTCCCAATATGAAAAAAAGATGGAAATAGACAAAAACAGTGAACAGTGTACAACAAATACAAGACAGTAGACAACACAACACAAGTAAAAACCAACGAAAAAATGCAACGTTTCGGGGATTCCGATCTATCCCCGTCTTCAGGCTGAGACACAGCTGGTCAGAACACCAAGATGCGAATGAAATTCGCCGCCGCCGTTTCCTAATGTGCCATCCGAGGCCATGCTGTCGTGAGACCGAAAGCCGAAGCTTCCATAACTCGCTGGGTTTTGTAAATTCAAATGCACCCCGACAGTCTAGTTTCAAATCATTGGAATTGTGGAGGAGGGGGGGGGGGCGCGTAACTGTTTTAGCAGGGCTTTGGACCCGTATTTAAGGCTGTGGAGGGAGATTGTTGCCATAAATAAAATTACGTGTTTGTGTAAACGGCGGGGAAGTTAATCTCCCCTCCAGATAGGTGAGTGATGTAGTGTCGTGTTGTCTGTATATTGAGGTGAGTTTGTCAGTAAGTTGCTAGCTAAACTCATGGAGTAGTATTGCGTGAGTCCCTACGACCATGAGAACAGCTCCAGTCCGCGTAATCGTTTGTGACAAGAGGAGAGAAAACCCTTAATATTTGTTAATGAGCGCTAAACAGTGAGATGTACATCGTCTTGACCTGAAACAGAGAACTATCAGGTTGATGTGTCATTAACATGTTCCCTTAATATACACAATGTCCCAATAATACTTTTTTAAATTTAATTTAATTTATTTTTTCTTTAACATATTTTTGACAGATCAAATTACCTACTAGGAAAGTGAGCAGCTTGAAAAACTTAAGTCAACAAAATGAATGAGAGAGAAAAAAATCCTGTTGGAAAGGTACAAATTAAATTAAATCACAAATAGTAGGCTAGGCCTACTTCTAAGATTATGCAAAATATATCTAATTACTATCTAAGATAGTTGTGTGTCGTGTCAATGTAAGGTAACATAGTTTATTAATTTTGTTATTTTAATCTTAATATTTTTTTTTGTTTTTAATATATTTTTTTCCTTTTCATTTTTTCCTTTACTTTTTTTCATTTTTTTGTCTTTTTATAAATAATTTAAATAAACTGCATGTATGTACAGTGCCCCTCTCCTCCCTGCCACAGACGGGTGTGCATGCCCTTGGTTCACGAGTGAGGCTGGGGCCGACCACGTCCTTACACTGCCAGCCCCTGACAGAGCTACTCATGTGTTTGTGTCGTGTCTGTGTTGTATGATGTTACATGTAGACGGTCCGGTATGTGGCTTGAATGTGCACTGCGCGACTGGGTTGAACAGTTTTGTTTAGCAGTACTCGCGCCCTGACCGGCCGGCCAAAAATTGAGGCTTATATAGCCTGGATTGGGTCTCTTAGCTGCTCGGCCAATAGTAGCAAAGCATGTGTGATTGACTGGATCACAAAATTTGAAAAGCATTTCTGGAATAAAGTGAATGTTTATATTAATTGTGTGCCTTGAAAGCATTAATTATTACTTAACTGTACATTGAATGTATACCAATAAATAAAGCCCAAGCAGTACAGAAGTCACGGTGGTCTAGGGGAGAGTAGTTCGAAACTTGGCACTCTCAAAGAATTTTTGCTGTCAAAATAATTTCATGTAAACATCCTTTATACAAAAGTTATTTGATAAATAAGTTCAATGTCATTTATTAAAAACAGTAAGCATTTAAATTAATTTTTTTCCTTACTAAAAGTACAACTACAAGGCTATTCCTTGTAATTTTACAAACATATAATTTGTATTTTATTACAGGGAAGTAGATGGAAAATGTATGTACTGGGACAGTGGCGGGGGGAGGGGGACCAGGAGACACACGGAAGTCATATTAGATGACGTCACCCGGCTGCCATCTTCGGTGATTTCACCACCGCCATCTTGTATTACGTCACTTCCGCTCGCCATTTTGGATTGCATCACTTCCGGTCGCCATCTTGAATTGCATCGCCTGACTTTGATGACATCACTTAATTTTCTAGAATTTTCTACTCTGTCATTCCATCTTCTCCCCATTCCAATCCCAGGCATGATTCTCTTGCTCTGTCATTCCATCTGCTTCCCATTCCAAACCCCCTGCTCTGGCTCCCCCCTCCTGATGAATCCACCATGGCCAGCCATGAATTTTCTACCCGTGCTCTATCATTCCATATTCTCAGCTCATGCTCTGTCATTCCATGGCTCCCCAGACCAACACCCATCCACTTGTCGGCCCTCTTGTATTCCAGAATTTTCTACTCTGTCATTCCATCTGGTCCCCATTCCAATCCCCCCTGCTCTGGTCTGATAAATCGACCATGACCAGCCATGACTCATGCTCTGTCATTCCATGGCTCCCCAACCCTGCTCTCGCACCCCACCTCCTTCCTGTATTCTATAATTTTATACTCACGCTGTCATTTCATCAGGTCCCCACCCCTATGTGATTCTCTTGTTCTATCTAGTACACAGCTTAATCCTCTCTGTAGAGTCAGCCACCCCTGCCGACCCCTGGGTTGGTAGGCAAGCACTGAGATACTACAAATTTCGAGAGCCCAAAACAGAGCTATTACATTCATAATTATTTCAGATTTTTAAACCTTGTAATAGTATGCTATGTAAATATTGATTGCATGTACATGACCTGTTGCATCTGATGCTCTTTAAGAAAAGTTATGACAGGCATATGAAATAACGTCTCACAAACACACGAGCTCAAATCAATCTAATTTATTAATAACTAAATAAATATATACAATATATATTTAAAAACACTATATTTCTGGAGGTGGCTCGGCAGGTACTCGCCCTACCAATGTCCTGAGGTGGACGAGGACATCCTCCTGGAAGCGAGCGGTGGCAGTGTGGCGAATCTCCGCTACGGTGTGCTGGGCCTGCAGTTGGTGCAGTGCGTCAAGGATTATCTCCTGCTGACCCCGAACCTGGCCCCGCAGCGCAGCTATCTCTCGCCTTACCTCCTCCCCCACATCGCCACCCTCTTCCTCCTCTTCTTCACCGCCAGAGAAGGCACCAATGTCCTCCTCATCACTGTCGTCCTGCTCCTCCACCTCAGGCACCATAGGTGCCACTGCCAACAAAGGTCGCACTGGAGGCGGACCTATGTGAAGTCTCTTCAGAGCAGACCCGAAGGAGTTGGCAGGTCGTTTCCCTGGCCCAAAAACCCCAACGGATTCCACCCTGCTGAAGACATCAGCATCCTGCTGCTGCACGAGAATCAGCGGTGATGGTGACTGTAGACACCCCAGCCACAACAGCATTGTACAGCTCGTCCAGAGCACAGTCGTCATCGCTATCCCACACATACATTTTGCTCGACATGTTAATGTAGACTGAAGTCACAAGAGCTCCTCCCTGTACACATCCCCTCCCCTCCAGCAAAGGCCACACTACTCCCTCCCTTCAAGTGGTCACAATTTGCGTCATCAGTCTTAGGGTTGTCCCAGGTGCCACCAAGTGGGCTAGTTAATGGGATGGTCTCAACCAGCGTGCTAGCTACTACCTGGAGTGGTGGATCATGAGTCAGGGGGAAGGATACGCATGTCGCCGGGCTTAATGACCTAAGCCATTAGACCATTGGAAAGCCCCGCTCCTCGCGAGGGCGAGATGACAAAACTGCACACCTTACCCCAATCAGCTTATCGCCTCGTGTTTCAACTTGTTCAAAGTTTGTCATCACTCAGTAGCATTACCAATAAACTGGAAATTTGCTAGTAAATAATACATTTATTTATTCCTTCATACATAATTATTCACATTATTTATACGTACTGTCCAATTTATGAACCGCAAAGTCGTGGAGAGTGTTAAGTTTATTTGCTTTGGTGGGGCATAGTCATTTTTATTTATGTGCAGTACCAGTCAAAAGTATTTAGTCGTTGTCATGTTCTGTTTATCAACTGACATAAGAGGATTGTGATACATTTGTAATAAAGTATTATATGAATATATGCATATGTAATATTCAACCAACTAATAAATTACAGTACCAATTAAAAATATGTATGGTTGCATGTATCGGAGTCTTCCCTCACACTTACCATCTGCATATTACTATGCAGACAGTTCCCCGAGGCTTGGGTCTGGGCAATACAATATGCTGATAAAACTTTTTTCAAACATTATCAGCATATTGTACAGGCGGTTTAGAGGCCGAAAAAGGAAAGCTTCCCTCTTGGAATTAGTTCCCTAACATCAAAGCAGACGTGGAATGCACAGAAAGATGACAGCAAAAAGAAGAAGAGTAAAGATGGATAGATAGAGGAAAAGAGAAGAGTAAGAAATATGTGTACAATACCATCGCCAATTATTGCAGTGTGAATTATATGAATAACCATTTCACATTCACCAACTCCAATGCATGAAATCGTAAATGCAAAATAGTGGATGTCTCTCCACAAGACAAATGAATTAATCTTCTTTCACGATGTCGGAACTCTCACAGCGTACCCTCACCTCTTACCACCCAGCAAGCAGTCGAAACTGACTTCCCTGGAATGATCGCCTAGATCATTGGGCACTGAGCACAAGGTCCTTGCATCTTCAAGCAGTCTTCTCAGTGTTGAAGTTAATTGATGATGATGTTGAAGCTCATAGCAGTGAAAAATCTTGACTAAGTGCTGAAAAACATGTAAACTACTAACTGGTAAAATAAAAAAACACACATCTTGACCAAAGGATGGTGATTCTTAGCTGACTTCATAACCATATAGTACGGTGTGAAGACCATCTTCAAAAATCTGTCGCTTGTCGTCCATCCACGTGAGTGCCAGTTTATTGGTGCATTGGGTATATATTTCATGATGGTATGATCTAATGTTGTTGACAGTTACTCGCATCACTTGCTGTTCCATCAGTATATGCTTATAGCCCTCGAAAGACATTGTTTTTTTAATGACACATTTTTGGATTTCTTTGGCCCTCTTAATTTGTTTGCTTGAACACTTGTACGTATACAGTTTGGCTCTCAGCCCAACAAACTCGGTCATGTCGTCTCCACCACACTCATCCTTGAACTTGCCAATCACCTTTTTGTTGGCAGGTGAATAGCAAGGATGGGTGGGTGGATATCCGCTAATGTCCAATTCGGACATGAATGCTGGGTCTGAGAGCAGATCTTGGTAGAAATCGTTGGTTTCAATCTGGTACACAAAGGAATCCGTGTCCATGTATGCCAGCTCAAGCTTATCGGCATACCTCGGTTTCATCACATCATAATGAAACCAGTACATCAATGTTTTCGAGAGATCGAGTACTGCAAATCCCGCATAAATTGGTTTATCAAACAGTATATTTTCATGTTCCATCTTGATGAGAGAAAGAGTTTCGTCGTAGATTGTGCGACACTTGAACGTAGGTTTGGAGATAAGTTTCTTGGCATGTTTCTCAACACACACAAGTTCCATCCGTTGCCTCTTTCTCTTGTTCTCCATCAATTTTCCGAAAGTGACATTGTTCATCAAATTAAAGAAGTATTTCTCGAATTTGTTTGCAGCCATCTTGCGTTTCTCCGTATTCAAATCTATGTAAGGTTTCAGCCACTGCATTTGGTTGAATTGCAGTACTCGATGCACAAATCTATGTAAGGTTTCAGCCACTGCATTTGGTTGAATTGCAGTATTCGATGCACCTTCTTCAGCACCAAACCATGACAAATTGCCTGTTTCAAATTAACATAGTGAATAACATAATTAGTTTTGTTGTTAAGGGTAGTCATGAGCCTGGTTTGTTTGGACCCGGGAGGGCGCTAGTTCACCCGCATGAATGGCGGGTCCTTGTGATCTTTGTGGAGTGATGATGGATATTCCACATCTACCTCCAATATTCCAATATGTAGCCCACATCACTATCATCAGGCACAGACATGACATCCACATCAGTGCCTGACCATTTAAAGTTAGAATACGGCAATGGCAAAGACATGGCCCAGCCATACAAGTTGTTTGCGTCTACATATTGGAGGTAGGCGGGTGACTTGCTGGAATCATATGTGGCGGACAATTCCTAATTGTTGGCCACACAGTGTCTCTTGACACACTGAGCTACCCCTCCACGGATGCCAGCCTCGATAAAAAGATGTATATCGTAATCGATGATCAACTCGAGCTCCACTCTGGTGTTCTTGAGCATAGCATTGAAGGAGAAACCGGGGGCACTGATGTAACGCACACAGTCAAGACTAAACGTCTTCAAACACAGGCCCCAGAAATTCTCAAAAACGTCGCACAGAAGTAGGACATCAGTCTTGAGGTAGATGTTGCTGTATTTTCCTACAGTCTCGCAGTTGAAATTCTTCCAGACATTCTGGGCATGATGGTAATCACAGGCTGTGATGTTACTGCCAGTTAGACGGCTGTAGATAGCCTCTTGAGGTGGTAGTTTTGACTCCTCGAGCTTCCCCCACGAACCGACATAGTCGTAGGGGAACACACCTTTACGAGTCACTAACTCGAGCTCATCTTGATTGAAGAATATTGCAGTGTCTTTGAATTCTGAAGATGGCAGGTTCTGTAGGAGCACTGCGAGGCTGGTAGACATAAATCTAAATGATTCGATGAATTGTAGTGTAAATTTGTCATCCAAACATTTACTGAAGGTAATTAATTTCCCCTCCATGTGCGGGATTATAAAAATATCATGAGCATCATAACCTAACTGTTTGATGATGAAGTTTTCGTCATATGTTAGGTTATGGAAAATAACTGGCAATCTCTTGAGACGACAACGAAGCTTATTACAATTGTTGCAGGCTCGTCCAATATAGTTTCTGGTCAGGTGATCATGGTTGTGGACTTTGTGATTTTTTGCAGTGAAGGCTTCAGTACAGTAGTAGCAGACGTAGGCAAGAGCGTAGGCAGACTTCTCTTCAGGTGTCAGCTGTCTCATCGGTTCAGACATGCTATAAATGTCTTTCACCTGGTTGCCGATTCTCACAATGTCCTCCATGAAATGTTGTGCTGCATTTTGTCCTTGGTAAATTATTGGGCTTCTGTCCAGGCTTGATAATTTGGCTGTAGGAATTAAACTATCATCAATCTTGATGTAGATTCCATAGCTGTATGGTTCGTGCTTCTGGTAATTGTATGTAAAGGAGGTATCAGGGTTTGGCAGGCACGTCTGCACAGGCACCAGCATAGCCTCAAAGTCTGTGTAGACTATTGGCACTTTATCACCATTATGATAATTAGCAAACTTGAGCATAGGAGGTTTGCTGTTCTTCTCGACTGAGGCATCTCTGCTCTCAATGGTGCATACTCGTTACAATACCTCCTGTGCTCAGCCAATGTCTCTTCGCCTGTCAGACCAGTTACACATGGAATGTCCTGGTACCACTTCAGACATCTCTTGCAGATGTGTATCTTCTCAGTATGTGTTGAAATTTGAGGTCGTACCAGGCGGGAAAAGTTCTCGATGTAAGTGTAAAAAGAGTTCTTATCTTCAGTCGTCATCATCAATAAATCAAAGTGTCGGTTCTCTTCTTCTTTGGCGACTCTAATTGGAACCAACATTTCATCTTCTCGAGAGCGTAGATATTTACACTGACCCCTGGATTCTTCCTTCTCGAACATGCAGATCTGTCGCAGGGGTGTGGGGAATTCCACGCCATCAAAATTAAATTTTGACTTCAAATAAGCATATCGCTGGTTCACGCATTCTGGATGTTCTCCTTCGACGAATCTTGCGATTATTGCCCACATAAAACATTTGTAGTCCTCATTCTGAGGGTTTATCACTGCCTTTATAATTTTAATACTAGCTGGTAGGTCTATGTAACAGGATGCTCTCAGTGGCTCAAGTTTATTGATTCTCAGCTGCAATCTTTTAACTGATGTAAGTGTCCAGCCACTTCCCTTTCCCTGGTAATCCTCCTCCTCCTGGCATATTTTGGCAAAGCTAGCCTCCACTGCATCTTCAGTATCGCTTGTATTGTACAGCAGTAAATTTTTGGTTTTGAATGCTCGCTGATCTGCTTCTTCATCATGAGGCTTGTGCTTGCCATAAACACATTCCAAGAACATATTAAAATTAATGGTCCCTTGATCTTCAATTTCTGCCTCCATTTGACCGATGATGTTGTCCTTCATTTCCTCTAGGTAGCTGCAGATGTTTGTTGCCTCACTGGATGTATTTTCGGTGACATATGTCTTCATTATGCCTTTGAAGGCAGTCTCGGCCTGCACGAAACCAAACTCATTGGCTGCACCAGCCCTGACGACTATTCGTCTGTGGGAACTGCCACCAGCAGAAACCAGACGAGCAGGAATGGTACGGCTGGAGGCAGTAACATGCTGACGCTTTGCTGGAGGTGGTGCAGGTACATTACATTTTGCACTGTGTGCTTTCAGCTTATCTGTTCGAGTAAATTGCCAATCGCACTTGCTGCACTCAAGTGTCTTGCAGTTCGGTTTCATCCAGCAGCCGGTCTCGTGACGTCTTGCAAAGTCACTGCATGCAAATGAATTGTTGCAATATTGACATCTTGATGTTGTAGCCTGTTTTACATCACCTGTGCATACTTCTATATGCTTATCTAATTTATCAGTACGAGCACATGACTTCCCGCACTTGTCACAAATGTAATTAGGTTCCCTAAAGGGGTTAAGTTTGCAATTGGCTTCGTGGCATAAACCATTTCTGCGATCGTTAAACATCCTATCACAAAACCCACACTGCAATATTGAAGGTGGTACCATACTCACCAGAGTTGAAGAAGTAGAAGGAAGTGAAGATACGGAAGAAGTAGAATCAACTTTGAAAACCTTGCAGTTCAAGGTTATGTTTTGAAATAAAACAAATCACCGATAGCGAGAGAACTCAGAAGATGTATAGCCAACAAGCAGCGAACAAAGACTGAGGAAGATTCAGGTCGTGCAGTGTCTATTATAGCGTCGGTAGGAGATGGTGACGAGCAAGTTCAGTCTCGTCAAGTTCGCATCGTCACAGAGCACAGCCGTGGTGACCGAGGTGCTGCGACGAGTCATGTTTCGTGGCATCATCCAGGCTCGGCTCGCGCGCATAATGACTCGTCCGACAGGTTCGTGCGCGCACTCGGAGCTGGAGTCACAGGGTCGGCGCGCGACTGCAGCTGCGCGAGTGTCATCATCCTCCTTCAGCCCCTCACTACCTCGAGCAGGAAAGATGTTTCTCGCAGCTAAACTCTACTTGACACGAAAATTCTGCTACCGACATACTTTTCGTCGATTACAAGTAGTAGTATGTTGTAAATTCTAGTACACACTCGTAATTTTAATACTTTCAAGACATTTACAAATAGTAGTATTTGGTACACTCGTAACTTTTTTGGCCGATTACAAGTAGTAGTATGTTGCAGATTCTAGTACACACTCGTAATTTAAATACTTTCGAGACATTTGCAAATAGTAGTATTTGGCCGATTACAAGTAGTAGTAGTAGTAGTAGTAGTAGTAGTAATAGGATATAGATTCTAGTACACACTCGTAATTTTAATACTTTCGAGACAAATAATTCGTAGTATTTGGTACACTCATAACTTTATGAGAATTCAGGGATTTATTTTGTTCGGCATGCTAACATTGAAGTAATATACTTCCATATTCGTCATTGTACCAAGTTTAAACTCATCCTACAAGCAGTATAAAATGACAACACTTTTGTGCATCAGAAAAATTTACCTTATTTTTGAATTGTTAAACCTCAATTTCTGTATGGTAGGTACACTGACTTAAGTAGTCAGTTTTGAACTGTTAAGCTATTTTTGCCAGCAGTATTTCCTATTAGTCTTTAACTTTTTTTGTCTATATTGACAACATTTTTTTGTAACAATAAGGTACATCTGAAATGAAAAATAATTTTATTTTCACAAATCATTTTTATTTGACACAAAAAAAACATATATACAATTTCAGCTATTCTGCTCAATCATACATTTTTCTTTTGCAATGAGTAAAATACTTTTTCCAATATTGTGAAGGCTTGTATTACACAGTCAACAAAAGCAGCGGGATATTTTGCTGATCGGGCTGCATCTTCTGCCAAATCAGGTGGAGACGAACTGTATTTTCTCTTCTTTGAAGGACCACCTTCAGATGTCTTGCGTTTCTTCCGACTGGAGACATCATCTTGAGTGATGACTGCAGGAACTGTAGTACTCTGCAACTGGACCGTAGTGCAGTCTGGCGCATGCAGCGAAATCTTGTCACAGAGGTTGATTGCAAAGACGATCACGTCGGCCTCGGAGCAGGGCAGCTTTGTCTCTTCACGCATGTAGAAGACAGCACACTGTCCATACGTTGTACAGTTTATAATCTGTTGACATGGTTCATTAGATGCAGGTTCATGAGCCAACAAACTGTGATATACACCACCACACTCTTCACTGTACGTACGCAACAGTCCACAAGACCAGTAGGAATGTGTCACTTTGCTTAGGCCAGGCACCACACTCACATAATGATTAGCTGGATGGTAGGTCTCCATGTTGATGTGCCGGCGGTCCACTGCAAAATGTAAGCTGCTCAGACGTCTCATGATGTAGACTGGTTGGGATGACGTTACCTCAGGATCTCTGCAAGTAGTGACAGGATGCGAGCGATGACATCACAGAAGGCTTCCAGACATTTACATTTGCTGTGACAAATAATTTCTTCTTCCACAGTAGCATATTCAGGATCGGGTTCCTTCTCCTTCATGACAGCACACAAATTAAAGTTTTTATATCAGTTTATATAGTTTGTCAGAAAGATGTTGCCAAATACACTTCACATGTTAGCAGCGAGCACAATTGCCTCGGTTCATGATGGTATGAAGATCTCCATTTCAGTATTCCATCCATCGAATTACTTCACCGCCAGTTCGGCGTAGCTCATAGCCGATACTCTGATCAAACCAATTTTGCTGCAGCTGTTCTTCATTTGCTTGAATGATGAGTGAACTTGTAGATACAAGCAGTTTGGTATCTGGGCGTAGGTGATGGACGGCACACGTTTCAAAATTGCAAGGCACTGGAATTAATGAAATATAATCTTCTTCGTTACACAGTATCCAGTGTTCGATTTCGTTACAGGCTTCCACTTGTTCGACGAGTCCGGATGGCTTGAAACTTACTGTGTGTTGTCCATCTTCAACACGTACTGTCAGTACAGGTGGTCTGAAACTCACTTTGCGGCAGCCGATGGTCACATCCCCATACTTGCAGCTGTTTACTGGATTGAATAAGACAAACATGACAGGAGAGCTGTTGTCTTCACGGCTGCTGATGCACTACTGAACAGTTCTTACTCAATCTTGTCCAGCGAAAAGTTTATAATGCGAAGAGTCTTGCCATTCCCTATCGACTTTGTTCCACCATACATCATGTACACTGCCGGTGACTCATTGAGATTCTTCATTTCATCCTCTTTGGAAGATGAATTTTGAATTGTTCATTTAATATGCAGGTGATGCTTTTTCCATAAGTTGTGTTAACTAACTGTAAACTGGTTGTGTGGTACTTTTTGCCGACTTCCACATCCTGGAGCTTCTTGTACTGCAAACCCTGGTTCAACATTTCGAAGAGTGCAAGCATGGTGACTGGTGACGTGTAACTGATGTAACCGAGCTCTCTCTTCCCCTCTCTTTATACAGCCGGAGCTTTGACATCATCATGTGCCTCGAAACACCAGTTTCGTATCGCCAACGCATTCTGGGGAGGGCAGGTCCAGCCCTGCTTGCATGCATCACAGGAGTGCGGTTCGTCTGCCGTCTTCAACATTTGCAGAGATGGACATCGATACGTAGTTTGAACATCGATAATTTTTATATTTTCATTGCAGTAAATGCTCAACCAGCGCTTCTGTTCTGGACCAGCAACAAACACGTCATCATTCAGTATTTTTCGCCGAGCACATTATTAATTTCTTCATAATCTTCGTCTCCGTCTTCCCAGTGCAGGCCGTGGAAATATTTTGTAAGCCATCTGTTTGTCCTTTTATTTCTTATGTCGAGCATGTAGCGTGGAAACGGAGGTCTGAATTTGCAGCATTTTGTACTACCGTCATACTAGGCGATGCAAATTTCCTTAACGATGAACCCCAGCGGAGATGTGAAGCCCTGTACGTTTGCGAACATATCGCTAGCAAAGCAAGAACTCAACTGAGCTTATGTCAGTATTTTTACCACTTTATCTCGTGCATTGTACGTTGCCAAGCGGTCGTGAATTATGAGAGCGTAGGCTTGCATATTGGCTGGTATGTTCTCTGCAGCAGTCATTTCAATTCGACAGTCTATTACACCTGTGTTTATACGATCGTCTTGTTTGCTCACATCGAACATTAGAAGCGGTGCACTGTTCATAAAATCTTCTGGTTCGAGTGTAGTTGATGCTTCATGTCCGTAATATGATTTTTTAAAATCTGCAAACATTTGATATGCCAGCATGAATGAACCACTAGTGAAATTTGTGTTTAGGTCGACATATGGAAAGCTTTCAGAGTTCAAAAACACTTTCGCATTCTTTATCTTGATGTGATCGAACTGTGAGCAGTCTGCACTTATTGTATTCTGTCTTCCTGTCTGGAATGCAAGTATTATGTACCGTGGTTTTTCAGTTGCAAAATTTGATTTCACATTCCAGTTTACATTTTGAGATTGCGTAAGGCTCAGGTATGTTTTCAAAATCCACGAGCGGAAAGCCACATCGATACTCTTTCCTTTCTCGACAAACTTTAGCAGTTTGATTCTCTCTTCCATTTTTATCTGGACATATGGTAGCAGCCACTCTATCGATTGCTGATTGGATGAAAGTATGACCAACTCTTGTTTCGAATTGACAATTATATGCTTGTAGTCTTTGGCGAATCCCAGCAATGAGGAAAGGCGTACACATATTTCAAATCTTCCACCTTCATACACAGGCACATTATAATCAGGTTCGTTTCCCCATCCAGCCATTTTGGCTGCAGGTAGTTGGTTGTGTGTTAGAGACAAATAGTTCTTCATGGTTATTGTAATACCCATGTCTCTCGTTTGGTCGATCTCGACTCCATTCAGTTCATACAATATTTTGTTAATCATGTGAAGCACTCCATTTCGAATTATTTTGCTTGTTGTAGGTATGGTATTTCCAGCCTTTTTTAATGTGCCCCTGAATCTCAAGTACGAATTGCATGGCAGTGTATATATGTCCTGGTTTTGCAACGGTATTCGAACCTCGGACGACAGCAGATGAGGTCCTGGTAGATATGGTGAATATGTGTGAAACTCAGTTCTTGTGATGGAATCCTCATAACTTAAGGGCTCGGCTACATTCAGTATTTCTGCTTCCATTCTTGTAAACTTTAAAGCCTAGTCTCTTCAAGATCACAATATTTTTACGTGTTAACACACTGGTGGCTTGTGTCGTACTGACCTTTGGCTTGGTGCGAGCACTTGCTTTTATATTGTTTCTGAAGCATAGACCCATCTTTCGTGAGATGCAGGTGCAATGTTATTTCTACTTCTCTGAAATTAATAAGTTTCTCTTCTTGATCGACAATGCGAACGATAATTTCCTGCACCTTCTTCACTACGATCGGCATGTAAATAAGAGATTTTGGAACTTCAACCAGC
>PNEQ01008527.1:0-19898 GCA_003012365.1 Medauroidea extradentata | reverse complement strand
TCCAATACTTTTGAATGTGTATATACTCAAAACGGGCAAACGCACGCAAATTATGCAACCAAATATGCAACTTGGCGGCGAGAACCTAACTCTGATGCCACCTGTTGGTGGAGTTTTGAACTGTCTGAAGCACGGAGCAAGCGATAACGGCCACGGCGACTCGAGGTCGACGATAGCGTCACATAATTCTCGCGCCAATGGAGTCTAATTATAATGTATGTATGAATGTCAATAAGATCATAAGTAAATATTTTGAAGTGTATTAAACACAGACAGGTCGAGTTCGTCATATGTTCTTTCACTAATGTTGTATTAAAATAGGGAAATACACGGAACTACGTACAATAAATCGCTACCAACCATACAAGCAGTAAAGTAACTCTTGTTAGTGGTGATGTATATGCAGTAACGGCTAGTGATTTTTTTCAAAGGTTAAATCTTTAGTGCTCACTTTATTCCGAATGGCCTATAGTATCACTTGTGACATGAATCCCAAGGTCGGTGGCGCAAATCTTTGCAATTTAATTATGTGTTTAATGAAATGTAATATATCTATATATGTTATAATTCTTAATCTTATTAAGTTTCGATTTTTTAATTTAAGTTATTACATATGATTTAGCACAATTTTAATAGATGTTTTGAAGAGTAATGTTTTTTTTTTAATTCCGGGAAGTAAAAATCAGTTTTTGTTTTATACATTATTGAGTAAGGTGTAAAGAGAATACACTTGGAGTGCGCTTAAGGCAATGAATGAGCCGTTATTTCTACTGAATTTCAAAGAATTATTTTTATGCCTATAAAATAGCAGATATCGTAAACCGTTTCACACTTTCGTTATTTATTTTTGGTGTTTCAGATATTTTTGCAAGACAAGAACTCAATGATAGTATATATTATTTAATAAAGGAAATTATAGCTCATTATCGAATTAGTAACACGATTTACAAAATGTTTCTAGAAAACATTAGGGACTGCATACAAACAGTATTACTACCAACAAGACTGGGAGACGATTTTATTATGTCATCCTCATTTCAGGTTCAAATATTTTACTATCGTTTAAGAAGTATGAATGGGGGATCATAGCATAAACGTTAAGTTCCTGAACGCTCTTGAAGACGACATGAGGTGTGGATGAAGCAGCTGCAAAGTGCAAGATTGGGGAAACCAGAGTGTCCAGAGAAAACCAGACGTTAACAGTCCACGGTGTTCTTTGCTAGTGATACCAGATGTCGCGAGTGATCTGAGGAGGCAGGGAACCGGTATATTACTAACATTATAATAAGTTCAACATTTATATAACACCACCGATTGAAACATGGCTATGTTACTGTTTGAGTCTATTTCATTTTAACTCAACACTATTTTCTTTTGCATGTCAACTTTAACCGAGTGAGGGGTTGCAATAATAAGCAACTCACCGGACTCGCAAGATTTCAGATTTCCGAATTCACGTCACTCAAATGATTGTTTGGTTCCTAACCGAAGGCCATAACTGATAACTTCCACACTGAAAAAAGAGTACAGTTGCAGGTACCATACTTTTGTTAAAATACGGACAGCAAAGCAGTTTGGTTGTTGGTACTACTCTGGACAGTTCCTTCAACAATCTGATTTGTAGAAGAAACAAAGAGTATTGTTGCATTTACACAAAAGATGGTAACTTTCAGTGCGCATTTATTGTATGTACGCACTATGAAAGAGCGAATCATTTATTCTGTAGTTTGAACAAATGGTTCCATCTTTAATGACCTAACTGTCGACACGTCGTTAAACTGTGTAAACGACCAAACTGTCACTTGTTACTGGCGGTAACAGAGCAATTATCACGTTCGTACCAATTTTATTGTGGCCAATTTTCAATATTCCTAATGCTCTTCCAAAGCAAATGTTTGCACGATTTTTTACAATATTTATGAATATATAACCTAGTACTTTTGATAGATTAAGAAACAACACTTTTACAACCAGTTAGTTAAAATGTCATCCCTTTAAGTTCATTTTATCATTTTCAAATTTTCTGTGTTCTAACAATATGTTATAAATGAAAACTATAAATAATATATTAAAACAATTACTAGTAGATTTATTAGACTGTGGCGAAAATATTTCTGTACAATTAGGTTTCTATACCTTATGTGCATACCTGCATCTCTGCTTCGTGGCAGTAGTAATGTGGTATCTTAACTCTCGCTTGCCTGGAGTTCCACTGGCAAATCTGAGACGCACGACGTCAAAACGTTATTCTGATTGGTGAAGTCTAACCTGAGACGTGTCTGAACAAATACACGCTGCTAATAACCATGAAGCATAGCTGCCAATGTGTACGTGAGACTCTGAAACAAGATGCAAAAATATTTTTGCGACAAACTCGTAGTCCTAATAATCATCCAAATCGTAAAAAAAAATTGTGGAATGTAAATCCAGACTTGTGTTAGTAAGAGTGTTGTGAAATGTTTGATGCAGTATTAAAGACAGCAAACTTCAAGGAAAACCCAAAAAGCGAACTGGACACACTGAAACGAGTTCAGCCAAACAAACCAGCTTGGGTGATGGAATATTGGACGGGATGGTTTGATCGCTGGTTTGGGGCGCACGCTGCAATGGACACTAATGGTACGTAACATTAGCAATAATCACTATAACTTTCGAAACTAGCCGCGGCCACACTGTTAGTCTTCGAGCACTTTTATTATATATATAAAGTTGAAAAAGAACGTGGGTTCGAGTTGCAAAACATATAAAAATAATATGAATACTTACAATCTCATTATTTTTCGTTGCTGATTTATTTATATAATACAGCAACATGCAGTTTGGCTGTCTTAAATAATGAATGACAGCACTCTACACTCAAGGAATTATTTAATTTAACAAATGTAGGTTGTTACAATAAATTCAGTCTTGCCTGTTATAAATCCAATAGTAGCACCACAATATTTTTTCTTGTAACGCCCTACTAAGTAAGTTTAGCCTGAGATAGAAACTACGTACTCATGTCGGATTTTTCATAACCATCTGTACTAGAAGCCAACAGTCTACGATAGATTGCAAACGAGGGTTACATTACAAGAAATTCGTGCTTTACCACGGCTAAAACTGTCTCTTATTGGTCTGTATGTATAACCGACTGTACTTAGGACAGACAGACGAATTGGTGAGAGCTATTGCTACTCACTGATTTTTGTTGAAAATGATTTTGCGACAGCTTGTTTCAATGTCTTACGTTAAAGTTAATTCTATTACAGGTTAGAAAGATTAACGTTATAAGTTTGACACAGGGAAAATTTCTGCTACTTGAGCGCTGGTATCGGTAGTGCACCAAACTGACCAATCACAGAGCTTTCCTGAATTTTAAATTACATTAAGTTAATAATTTAAAACGCGAAATCGGTTCCTTTTCACTTTAAAGTTAAATGACTAATATAATTTCCAAGTTTATTTAAATTAAATTTTACTACGGTTTCTTATTTATCTGGTCCCTTAGCGATTTAAGCGAAACTAGTGGCAGACATTTTCCCTGTGACAAACTTTTAACATTGCTCTTTAAAACCTGTAGTAGAATTAACCTTACTGTGACACTACTCGTCTGTGATTTGCGGGCAGAGTCCTAAAACGCTAAGAGTTATAAACATCCAATCACTGACCTTTAAGGGTCTTGACGTAGTAAAAATGCATAATTTTATATTTGCACGACATACTGTTCGTTTTATAGACGTTACTTATAGCTTCATTCCCAATTTTAAAAATTGTTTTGTTCTTATAGTTGTCCCATTACACCATGTCAAAGTCAGAATTTGCAAGTTATGGGTAAATAGGAATAGTGAAAACCACTCGAATTAAATAATTTATTATGGGACATATGCTACTATATTTTAAAAAAACTCAACGAAGTAAATAAGTATTTTTTTAAAAATTGAAGTAAATTGTCATAATTTTCAGATTTTTTTTAAAGTACAAAGGAATGACATTTCGTGTCTTTAAAATCTTTTAGCATACTGCCCATAATATATTGTTTTAGTGTAAATTATTGCATGCGAGTAAGTCACTTGGTTTATGATATTACTATGTTCCTATAACGTGCTAATTTTTACTTTGTCACGTCGCTACGAGAATGTTATGAGACTTTAACATTATTTACAAGTGGAAAACGTAGTGACAAGTAACGTCTGTAAAACAAACAATATGTCATGCAAATATAAAATTATAAATTTTTGCCACCAGAACATCCTTAAGCATATTTGCATGTGTACACGCACGGCATTGGAAGTTGGTGCAATCGCATAATATCTGTGGTTCTAGCAATTGCCTTTGGAGAGCATACAGTTATATTAACATAACTCTTGTTTACAGGGTTGCCAAAATGGAGACAGTTAATAGCTCTTCCCATGTTAGTGAGACCACTTTCATAGCTGACATGGTTTCAAGTGCGGTTGGCTATGTTTTGTGTTCTGTGTGACCGTGTCATTAACAATTCTGAAATATGTATTTTGTCTTCAGGATACGCTACGAGAGTGGAGCAAATATTGTCGTATCCAGCATCCATAAACTTGTACATGTTCCATGGTGGTACCAGTTTTGGATTTATGAACGGTGGCAATGTGGCCACAGGATTTCCTTCGGTGACATACGACGTTTCAAGTTATGGTAAGTTTTACAATGTAGTATGTCGTTTTGTATCAAGGACACTACATGGATAGAAACAATTATTTTGTTTATAACGTAAGAAAATTTTGAGATAGAAAAATATTTTTATACCCAGTGTGTAAAACAAAAATATTTTTTTTATTTAATTGAATTAATTTTTGCTACACGTAAAAATTATAATGTTATCTAATATAATTTGCAGTTCGGATGATTTTCATTAATATTAATTTACATTGTTTAGAAAATTTTTCTCGAGTTAACGTCTCTGTTTTCTTACATTTGTAACAAATTATCATCAGTAAAAAAAGGATCACTTCCTAGAAAACTGACTTGCAATTTACAGCATCTTTCCAACGCTTTCTCTCTATAGTAAGGATTTAATAAGTAGAAGAATATAAAATTAAGTGATCTACCCATAATTCTGGGAAATATTTTTGAGAATGATTTGTCCACGAGTTGAATAATGAAATACATAACGTCATTTTTCCAATAACGGTTAAAAACATCGGTTATATTCGATGACAATCCTAATTTAAAAAACAAAAAACAACGTAAGTCTGTTTAATGAGTGACCGAATAATCAAATCGAAGTATACAATCAAAAGACTAAACAAAAATAGTCAGAACGGTTTAATTAGATATAACATAATAATAGCGTCTTGTAAAGAAATATGGAAACATATGTTTAAAGATGGTTGCTCTAAAGACATATGACAGTAGCCAGTTGTATCTGTTGAATAAGGCGAGTGCTGAGATGGTATTCTGACACAAGTCTCAACCGGTTCCCTTTCCAATACCTGAAAGTGCGTGGTATTTTTTTTTCCACATAATCTCATTATACGAATTCTACAGCTTCCTGATATTTAGAACGTTTACAGGAAAATTAAAGAAATTATTCTCAGAAAACTCTTCTTGCCAACTTCGTGAGCCAAAATTCACCAGAGCAGAGTGTTTATGGTGAATCATTCCTGAAATTCTGTATTCACGCAGAACGTATGCAGTAACGCATTACTCAGGCCAAATATGTACAAACAAAGTCAGGCGCATTCTTATACATTTTATATTTTTTCTGGGCAGAAAATTGGTGAAGTATAAATACCGACACGTTGCTAGACTGCACTACTGCTGTCTTGATGTAATGGTGTGTGAGGTTTGAATGTTTTTTTTGACTGATCGTAATTTGAGTGCGCACAAAGAGCGTCTCTTACTCGCTATTGGCATCTTCGCCTCTGAGCAGGAAGTGGTAATTAGTGTCAGGATCCCCATTAAGGCCACAGTCTACAGAAACTTTCATCGTCATATTTTATATTTGTACCTGATAATTTAATACGAAAATTGTGACAAAATTTTGCTCTTATAAAAACTATACTTATATACATTATTTAAAAAAAAAATTTTAATTTTTAAAATTGTAATTTGAAATTTCTGCACTGTCTATCAACACAAATATATATTTTATTTTATATATATATGAGACCTTGCAGCCTACAACATCGTTATTCACTGTAAATTTTCTTGGTTATGTCAGTTGGTTTTAATGGCGTTCATAAAACTGTAAAATTAAAATTTTGACGTTTGCGAGTCGTTACGAAAAAACTAGCAGAGATAAAAAACTTCATAAGATCAAAATTAAATCACAATTAATTGCTAAAATAAGAAAAAATGTCTGGTTCATATATAAAAATAAATATATGACGTTGAAAATTGCCGTAGACCTTGCCCTCAAGGACTTCTCTTGACCCGGCATACAATACGTGGTGTGTGTAAATTGCAAACTTTGAAATTTGTTTGTGAAATGTAAAAGAATTGTGGATTCAGTATTCTTCACGTATGCTACGCTCATGTTGTCCGTATCTGATCCAGACTATGCTGCACCTCTATCTGAGGCTGGAGACTACACTGAGAAGTATAACAGGACAAGCGCCCTGGCTGCCAAGTACAACCCCATTAAGCTGAATGTTCCTGCCAGACCCAAGGAGAGTGTGAAACATGCCTACCCGACCACACCTGTGTCCCATATGTTGACCTTCAATCAGCTGCTGGCGCACGTGGTGAGAATTTATCTTTTGTGTTACTGATAAGGATTCCCATAACCATTTACAGGATTAAGGGTATCGGTTAAAATTTAGTTAGAGAACGGGCGTAAACAGTTAGAACATGAGACGATATTGGCAAACTGAATTGTTCAGTTGGATATGAGTAGAGACCTGAAAAATACGCGGTTTCACTTATCTGTAGGCTAGCCTCCAAGGATATCTGTGTACTCAAACATCCAACAGCTTCTCATTGGTTGTTGGCTGATACAGTGGTACCACACGATTAGGTTTGCATTTACTTTATTCTCTATCATTGGCTCAGTGCTCTCCAAGAGGTGTCAAATAAATCAAGGGCCAATTGAGAAAAGGACATGAGCTTACAGTTTTTTTTTTTTTAATTCTAGCTTCTGCCGGAAAGTAAACGCGAATTTTTCAAGTCCTTAGGTGTAAATCATTGCTAGTGAATGTTGCTGAGTCGCTGGAAACCTACAGTTGTATAAAAGGACTAAACCAGAGTAAATAGCAAAACAAATAACGTAGAAACAAACCACGGTAACCAGAAACGGCAGTAATCAACAAACCTACAAATAATGCCGAAATAGGAATATAGTCGGTATTTGAGGGAAACCAAAAACTAAAAGGATAATATTAAACACACACGAACCAAACAAGGTGAATGAAAATGGCAACAATGATGGACAAGACAACGAGGACAAGACAAATGAACACAGCGACATAAATTGTTGTAGACAAGACAATACAACGAACATATCACAGACGATAATAGTAGGCTTCCTTCGATGACAACTGATGAGACGTCAGTCTGCTGGAGCTCTTCAGATTGCTGGTGTGCCTGAAGACGAGTAACATATACCAGTTCACAAAACATAGCATCTGTCGTCGAAGGAAGTTTACTATTATCGTCTGTGATATGTTCGTTGTATTTTCATGTTTAGAACTATTTCTGCCGCTGTTCCTTTGTGTTGTCCTCATTGCCAATGTCCATCACTGCCGCCTTTTTCATACAACTTGTTTGGTCCTTGTCTGTTTGATTGCCTTCTCGTTTTTTGTTTTCATTATAAACCGACTATATTACTATTTCTTAAGTATTTGTATTTTCGACTACAGCCATTTCTGGGTTTCTTGTTTTGTTTCTTCGTTTTTTGTTGCTAAATTACTCTTACTTAGGCCTTTTATATACATCTGGGTTTTTTGCGACTCAGCAACTATCGACAATGGTGTAGGCATATATCCAACAAAACAATTCAGTTTATCCTCCATCAACTTTTCTACTTATAAGTTTACTCATTGGCGATGTAACAGCTAAAAATAACTAAAACAAAATTTTAGATATTCTCAGTCCCATTGAAAATGAACAGAATCGGATATGGAGATAAGAAACTTGAGAGGATTTTGACTCTTCTTGAAAGTTACTCGTAAATAGTCGTTAAGAGTCCCGGGAATTTCGCGGATTCAACATGAGAGAGGTTGGATTTCTAAGTCATGTATTTTTTTGGAATATTTTTCGATCGTGTCATTGTTTATTAAACGTGACCTTGAGGACTCTGAACCAATGGCGGACATGCATTAAAACACTCATTGACTCCTGCGCTACATCGTCAAATGTTCAAATGCTCACTCACTGGAGCAGCAGCCAATGAACAGGTAGCTGAGGACAGAGTGTATACAGGACTGTGGAGTCCAACCTGGCTGGCCGTTGAACCCGTGAAATATCAGATACTCTAGTCATCATTAAGGCTCGAGGAAAAGTTTTTTGATAAATACATTATTCCTTTTACTCTGAAAAGAATGCAATTAACTAGTCAGGCGGTAGATACCTTCAAGTTTTAGAAATGCTTACCTCAAGTTGCAAGATATATATTCTATTAATAAAATTTATAAAAATTTTTTTACTATTCTTTACAGTGAAATTGGTATACTTAGCAGTTTAACTGGTACAACAATATAATTTTCGTAATTTTTAGGACATTGGTGCTAGGAAAACAGAAAATTGTTGAACTGTATGTGGTGCCTTTAGAGTGGCCAATGTGGTTTACCTGTTTGAAGTTACGTGTCATAGCAACAAAATTGGCAGTCGTAGATGCACCCATGAGACGTTAGTGAGGGCTTTAGAGGCTCACTCACACTTTCAGAACACCGGCTTGTGAACATGTGTTTTATGTGGTATAATATGTGAGGTAGACAATGAAAATAAAAGCTTCACTTTATGACTTGAAGTGCTTGTATTATTGATTGGTCAGATAAGTAATATAAGTACATAATGTCATAAAGTAAAGCTTTTAATTTTAATTCTCACTCATGTACTGTGATATCACATGAAACATGTTATCAGGAGCCGGTGTTCTGAAAGTGTGCGTGAACTACAAAGTTCCTCTCAAATGCTTCATGACTGCAGCTGCAACCACCAATTATCTTGTCAGGACACGTTATGAAGGTAATCGCAGTGTCGACTCTAAAAGGCCCCATGTACAGTTGAACAAATTTTTGTTTTCCATGCACCAATGCCCTTCAATGTGTGTTTAATTATGTATTGAAACCTGATAATGCATTTCCGGTAATACTGCCAAATAGTGTAGGGACACTATTTCTGTGAATTGTGAAATACTTACAATTTGAAGTTGATTTTGTTTTCCCGAAAGGTTTGAAATGTACTCGTAACTTATTTAGTCGATTACGCATAAAATTGTGCATGGAATCTAGGATATAAATAACACCTAGGCAGTGCTGAGAAGTGTGTTATTAACAACTATGATTGTGTTTGTGTTTGCAGCCAAGTAACGAGCACATCAAGTCAACAAACGTGGTAGCCATGGAAAAACTGGACATAAACAACGACAGTGGACAGAGCTACGGCTTCGTTGTATACAGGAAGACTGGTCTGAGTATTGCTGTTAACTCTACACTGCAGATCCAGGGTAAGGTGCATGATGTTGGCATCCTTCTCTTCAACAGTGTTAGGCAAACTGAGGCCTTTACCGACATTCAGCAGACAAGAGGTTTCGGCTATTACGAAGCAAGGTGAGTCTTTAGCCGTTTATCATATTTGAGCCTACCAGATAAAATTAAAGTTACCTAAGTATTTAAGAATGGCATCATTTATTTGGAAAAATACTTCTGTACAACACTTGGGATGCTTGTCCTTTCTTGTCATACTACTGACACAATTGCACCCACTTTAATGAACTGCATCGCAATAAAGTATGTTCATAAATTGTAGGGGTTGTCGTACACACCCATTGCTTGGACCGTTCTAAACATCATTTGAAAATGCTTGCTTAACTTTACCACCATTGTGTAACTAACACATTTTGCAGGTTGTAATGACCTTAAATTGCACAGTCTTTCAACTGACCGCGGCAGTGTTTTAAATTGACAAATTGAACACAAACCAAAATAATTTTAAGCTGTTGTAGGCCTATGCAGTTTATTTATTCATGTAAGCCGGGCGGTGTAATCAAAAAAAGGAAATTAATACTGAGAAAATCTTGACTGACATGGTCACCTTAGACTGAGCGAAAATGCAAATCTATCGGCCTGATTTTGTCATTATATTATATTTTAATCTCACTGTCGTTCACTTCCTTAATAACCTGAGGAAATCTGTTTAGATTTGTTTGAATTGACAGCAACGAATTTGAATCAACATCATTAGATATATACACTTACTTGTGAACAGACAAGAATAATAAGAAAGTTCAAAAAGTAGAGGAGCTTCATTTAACAAAAACTTTATCTCCGCGTTCTTGTTTAAAATGCCTGTAACGACATTAGCTTTACGTTGCTTGTGTGAAGAGTATAATGTAACAGGAGGCATCGGGAATAGAATAAATAGAATTTAGGCAAACAAGTAGTGCCAGCAGGGAAGTATGAGATCTGTATGATAGGAAATGCGATGAGCGTGACAGGAATGAATTATCTGGAAAACTGAAGGAAACTGTATCAAATATTGTAAAAGGACAATATGGGAAAGTACAGCTTTTTAGCATTGTTAAAGCGCGAGACGTTTAATCAACGGCGTGAACTGGAAACACGAGCCAAATTCACATTCTTATATCTCTATTTTCTATTGTGGTTATACATTTACGAACTAAATTCCTCTTAGGCTAATAGTATTAGAATGTGTTTATAAATATTTTAACTTTTAACTTATCATAATAATAACTAGAAGATCATAACTATATTCTAAAGCCATGATTACATTTCAATTTATAATAACCACGGCCATAGAGGAACATGTCTGGACCACGGTCTAAGAGGTAGAGGTCTTGACACTGCCTATGCTCTCCAGCAAGAGAAAGTGACCCCTTCATGTCGCCGAGCGCTAGTAGTAACTTGGTGGAAGAGATGTCTTGTTTGCATCTCGCATTTTAACATTTTTGCAATTATTTACATAAAATAATGTTAATAAGGTAAGCTGATATAGTATATACATGTTCCATGGCCACAAATGCATTGGCATGTGTGGAACTGTTTATAAAAGTAGTCTGAAGAAATATATTGTGTATTATTGTTTTAGTGAACACATTCGATCAAAAACTATATTTCGTGCCCTACAAAATTTGAGAAACGTTGCAATGTGCATCTACATGTAAAATATTGAAAAATTAAATGTTATTGTTATAAAAAAATGTGTTCCAATAAAAAATTACGTTTCCATTTTTTTCTTCGATATAATACTCGCAATTCCGGTAACAACTTCACATTTTAAGCTAAGCCAAATACAAAAACAAGACAAATCTTCCACCAAATTACTACTAACGCTCGGCGACAAGAAGGGAGTCACATTTTATTCCTCAGTGTCAAGACCTCTACCTTCATAGACCGTGGTCTGGACACTTGGAGAAGAAAATTGACCCCGTTATGACTGATTGGCACCACTGGCACTCTGGGGTTGTTTTAACTTTGAGTAAATGGGACTACAAAGAACAAACTCGTGTCGGAGCTGCTAGGAGAACTGTTAGTACGACCCTATATTGCAATGTTAAAACAACACTTCATTGCTAGTGGCGCTTTCAGTCATAGCAGGGTCAACTCCATATCATTGGTAGATAGCCTAGTGTCCAGACCTGTACTTCTACGACCGTGATAATAACAAATTATAAAACTAAAACTACCCATAGAGCAATGTGCTACTGTAGAAGGAACAGCGCTCATATCGGCGTGGACGTCTCCTGTTTCTCTTCTGACTTTTCTATATTGTGCTTGTACAGTATTTGATGGTATAGACAAGGTGCTGATCTGACTGGGAGATGAACACTGTGGTACTCGTCTGGTTCGTGTGCTGACGGTCGGGCAAGATACTACAGAGAAAAGTTCCTTGATTCATGTGCTGTTTGCTGTTGGCTATTAGTTGCACCAGGTTGCAACACACTCCATGTTACTTTGAGTCATATAATACACACTGCAAGATGATTAGATAAACAAACTCAAGTGTGTAAAGTCCGGTAGGTTTACTCGCATAATCAGTTATACAAAGGACTGGGCAAATAAGTAAGGCGAAGACAGTTAAGCGGTTTTCGAAATTGTGGACTTTCTAGTATGCTATGTGAAACAAAGCGACACGTCCATGTAACACGAATTAAAATGTAACGTCCAGCCTCTGGGCTTTCGACGGTCGACACGAGTTGAGCAGCCTCCGGGTGAGGTTGCATCTACTGCAGGTTAGGAAGATAATACCGTCATAAAACATTGTACTAAAACTCTACCATTTCAACCCTACGAACACTCATGTGTTAATTATATTTTACTCTTGCTCGTAAAACTCAATACTTAAGGGGTTCGGAAAGTTAAGGCGGCTGCCTAACCCACGCTTGAAATGCGTTGCAGTGTGTTCGTAAACAGGTTATTTCTACTAAACAATTCCACGTGTGCCCATTGTGCCAACGTGCGAAAAGAAAACAAACTTCAGATCAGGTTGGAACCGCATTGCTCAGACACTGTGTTTATTAAAAACATTGTTTCTAAGCCCTCCAACATAGCTAAACGGCCTTCCCAGACTGCCGTACCTCAAAATGTACTAACCGGATGTATACGAAACTCAGAAATAGACGTGCACTGCACTTTTCTACAGACAATCCCCCAATAAAATTATATGGTCACCGCTTAAGAGTTCGTGGTAGAAAAATAAACGCTGAAAACATCAATTGATATCTACGCTTTTTTCGAAGCCAGTATGGATAAAATACTCAATGACAATCCTAGATAATAGTATTTGCCAACTTTATGAGTAAATATTTATCCAGAATTATTAATTAGTTACGCGTGATCTCTTGCGCCGCAGTTAAATGCACGAGGTTCCGGCGTCAGAGACTGTGCCTCAGAAGTTCGTAACACTGGAAACAATTTTGTTTAAAACGTTGGCTAAAATTATTGTCTAGAATTGCTATTGTTTAATTTTCGCACATTGGCTTCAAGAAAGCTACAGTTATAGATTAATGCTTTTAGCGTTGAATTATGTACCACGTCCTCTTAATATCCCATAATAAACACCGTTCAGAGGGAATCTTGTACGCTATTTCAGAGCTTCGCTCGTTGAGACTATGCGTCAATTGATGCGCGTTTCAAGGTCGCCCTCATGTCTCCGTTATTTTTGAGCCTGTAAGCGAAAGGTTTAGAAATGTTAAAATAATTTTGAAATCAAGACGCTAGTATTTTTGAAAGCCCTGTATATTGTCGTATTAAAAATTATAAAAATTAAGTTTTCAAATGTTATGGATTTTGTAGTATCTATCCTTAGTTTTCTAAATACCAATTTTTATTTTTTACTCGAAAGTATATCATACTACCATCCAAGTGATATATAAAATAGACGTTCGGTAATAAAATATCTACTCGACAAAAATTATATTTCATCGACGATAGGATATTACAGTAGTTCAGTCGACACCTTAACTTTCCATACCCCTTAATATCCGACTAAATCTCTTTCAGTTATGCACCTTTTAAATCTAAGACATTACAGAAAATGTATCGGTAAATCCTCTTGTATTAACATATTTTAACTGTCCCAGTAAATGACTCTAAACTATACTTACAAAACTATATAATAAACACGTGATAAAATCTCTTTCAGCTTGTGATATACTATCCTCTCGTCTGCATTAAAAATCTTCAACATGGTATACTCTCTTTCACATGACTGAAGTAAATATAATTGTAGTTCTGATGTAACATGTTTGATATGTGTTGTACACGTTTGATACAGTGCCAGATAAGTTTCGATCTAATTTGAACCACAGATGCGAACTCCACAGTATGCACTGTAAATTTTGTATTATATTATGATTTATATTACATATAAAGTTAATATGAAGTGTCCAAAGACCTTTTAAATTTTACTAAAGCTACACAAACCTAGTATGTGTCAAATACTACATTTAATGACACGACAAAAGTTCCTTGACTGTAAAACACGTCTACACATAAAAATGAAATTATTTATATACCTGTCGTTTACAATTAAATAGAATTAAAAACAAAGTTTTAAGAGTTAATCAACTATATAAAGGACGTATCTTCATTCTCACAGTAATGCGCAGTTCAAGACGAAGAACGCCCTAAGGGACGGAACCATGGACATCGTGGTAGAGAACTGGTCCAGAGTGAACTACGGCTACAATACAGCGACTTTCAAGCAGTGGAAGGGACTGTGGGAAGGAGATGTCCTGTTGAACAATGCTGCTATCAAGAACTGGGAGATAATACCCCTACAGTTCAAGAAGAAGTGGGTTCAAAGGTAAGCGTGGTACTGTAACACTATGCAACTGTAATTTTGAAGTAAATATTAGAGAAAACGACTACATCTAAGAAAATACTCTATAACCTTCGAAGGTCATGTGTTTTAACCATCAAAATTCTGGTTTTGAAATTCACTGACTAGGGACAACACTTGCACACATTTTGAACCTAAAATTGTGAAGAACTGGGGATCTTAAAGTTACACATTTTGTTTTGGGCTTGAACTAGAATTCATACAATTGTAAGCTTTCGCAGTAGACCCTTTATGTGACGTGCCTACATTTGTAGTGGTTCAAGTCAGTTAAAATAGATTCCTCGTAAACAATTTTTGGTACTCACATGCAAAATGCAGGACATGCTTGCAATACTCAAATGGAATTCAGTTAAGTGTGAAAAATTTTACAGAATATTCTTTTGAAATGAATAATATAAATAAATACGACGGCACTAAATTTTTGTGACTTACACCGCTATGATTCCCAGCCCCTCATACATCCGACATCTAGAAGGCGCTGAACCAATAATAAAGAATTATCTAAATGCATGCCCAATCATGAAGTATCACTGTGCCAGCCAATGAGAATCTGCTGCCTACTTGAGTACACATGTATTGTTTGAGTCTAGTCTTCAAGCCAGAGAACCAGCGAATTCCTTCGGTCTCTTGGGATGACCTTGTTATAGTTCATATGTTCAGTTTCATTTTCGGAGAGTCGGGTTGAATGAACAGATTACTCAAGTTACATGCGGAGTCCAATGTTATATTCCCTGAATGACAACTTCCCTGCAGAATTCCAGGAAGGCGTAAGTAAGTTGAAAGAACAAGATTAAATTTCCCCATATGAGATGTCCCTTGTGCTATGTAGCTCATTCCTCCGCCCCTCTTCCATAGCCCTTCTCTGTCGAAAAAATTATACCTCAAACTATGTTAGTGCCAACAAACAGTTTACATCAATATTTGAAAAACTTCACAGGCTTCTGAGGTAATGGTCAGCCGGACCTTGACTTAAGAGTTCACTGACTGACCTGAAGGCTAGCTTTCAAGAATGTCTGTGCACTCAAAACTAACAGCAACTGTTCATTGGCTGACCACTGATATCAGTGACATCACATGATTGGGTCTGTATACAGATGCTCCTTTATAATTGGCTCTGCTTCTCCCAGAAGGTCTTAAATTTATTTAGGGACAATTTTGAAAGGGACATAAACGTTGGGTTCTTTGCTTGTGGTCTAGCGAATTTTTCTGGACCCTATTTATGGTTTTTCAGTGCTCTTCTGCAACCTTAAATATTGCGTCTGCTGTGATATGTATATATTCACACCGTTATTGACCATAACCAAAATAAAATACTACATTTTTACTGTCAGCAACTTTTCATCCAACATTCTCATCACGAGATAGTCAAAGACAGTATTTTCCGTAAATTTCAGTTAAGTTACATTTACAGAATTACATAATTATAGAATTAATACTATAAATGAAATTCTGCATTGTTGTATTTTTGATATGTTTGCAGCCTCACAGGATGGCAGACGATATCTGCAACATCCAGTCCCACTCTGTACAAGGCGACACTAACCATCACAACGCCATACGACACATTCATCAACATGTCTGCCTGGGGTAAAGGCAAAGTGTTTGTGAATGGCTTCAATGTTGGTCGATACTTCAGTGTTGGACCACAGCAGACTCTGTACGTGCCTGCTCCGCTGTTGAAGAAAGGCACCAACGAGGTAAGTCCCTGACAATCTTTGTCTCCTGTTACTATACTTACCATAGAAATGTGTGTAAATATGACCTTTCATCATTCAAAATTTTACCCTAAGTAGATAAAAATTTATTTGACAGAAAATTTTCTCGTGCCGTTAAATATGCTCCTCTTGTTTTCAGATTCTGGTGTTTGAAATGTACACGCCAGCGAAGAACATAGTATTCTCTTCCACACCAATAAACAAAAAATGAGAAGTAAGTAGCGGAATCTACGAAATAGCAGGATGTCCAGGTTTGAATGCAAGACTTGAGAAATAAAATGACCACTTTCTTAATAAATGCATTTTATTTATAACATTTCCTTTAAAAAAATTCTTTGATTGGACTAGGGAACAGGACATCCTCAAATCTTGTTGTCTCTAATGTAGATTGCAATTAAAAAGTAATCGCGCCGTTAAAATAACAAAACTGTCAAGGAATTAACGAAACAAGGTTTTATGTTTAGTATTTTCTTAAACTTCTGGAGATAATGTTAAAAATGTCATTTATGAAGAACATAACCTAACTGATAAAATTATTTATATAAATTGGTAGCATACTGCTAGTATGATAAGCAGTATTTTAACTTTACAACCTTTTAAACTTGGCGTTTTTTAGTTCAGTATCAGTTGATTAGAAGGCTGTGATGTGTACTAGTTTATTGCTTGCACTTTTTTCTTTCGTTTCCATACACTGTTATATACAACATATATATTAACTGTGCACTAGACTGCAAATAAAATGTAATTTTTAAGGAAAACATTATTACCTTCAAAAAAGGAGGAAAATAAAATTACATGAGTCAACAGATCAGGGGGGGGGGGGTAACGATTACATATCGTCACCTGCTATTTGCACCGACGTAGCGTAACGCAAGTGCAGAGTAAGTTAAACGCTTCTTCTATGGCATTACGTAAGTATATAATTCCAATGCAGTGTAACCAGACGCAATGCAGGTGCAAATTTTGCGCTGCACCCGTAACGTAACAAGCGATATTTAATCGCCCCCCCCCCTCGGACGGTAGATCACTAAATCGGATGCAGGATTTTTGATATATTTAGGGAAGATTACATTGACAGCAAGGAAAGTAAACTGCAAGAATCAGTAAAGAATCAAGATAGGCTGAAGTCATTTTCGTGTAGAGTGTGTAGTTCCTAAAGTGATATTTGTCTTCGCTTACATATTGTGTTCCAATATGTACCACGTTCAAGTGTAGCCTTCCTATATATATATATATATACACACACACACACATATTAATAAGCAGTTTTTTTAGCGTCGTGTTACGATAGCTGTTTTCATTAAAAAAATAGATTTTATAGAATCAGTCTTATTGGATAGAGTTAATCAGAAGGGAGCCAAACGACATTTCCCTGGAACTGAGTTATTCTAGAACGAAGTTCGTCGTTACTTTGTATAAATATTTTATTTTGCCTCTTACTTTTATTAAAATGCTATGATTTACTATTTGTTCTTCTTCTGGGATATATTTCAGACCTTCCCCTTCTATTTAATATTTTTATTTCGTAATAAATTATTTTATGTTTTGGTTACCCCTTGCTTATTTATTTGTTTATACAAATCAAAATTTAGCACCACGGCCGGTTCACTATTTGTCGTGTTCAAAAGAACCCGTAACGAAATACATAGGCTACTTACAGAGAAAAAAACTCAACGAATTTGAAACATGCTTAAATATTTGCTTACATACATAACAGATCAGATATTAAAACACAGGCGATAAATGCAAGAAAAAAATATTTTTCGCAATCATCCATCATAACTTTCAACTACTGTAATAGTTTTCTTCTTGGTTACGCCATTATGTAAGTTGTATACATTGTCTATCAAACAAGCTTCTTCAGTTTTGACCATTTTGACCTGTCAGCAATATGTTTTAGAATTCTTTGGAAATTGCTGTGAAATTGAATTTGTCATTTTCAGGTTGGGCGCTAGACTAAATAAACATCTGGTATTATTTCTTTTAGATTTTGTTCAATTTTTATTTATTTAATTTAAGTATCGATTGACTACGAGCAAACGCGGCTTATTTATTGCATCTCTACTAGTTTTCTGGCACAACTTTATGCTGCAAGTGCGTATGTACAAAAATTATTCCTTTTAATAAATAATTTATCATTGCAGAAAACTTTTAAAGGTATAATCAAGTGTGGTTTGTATTCTAACTTACTTATGCAGCTCCTAAAATAATCCTCAAACATCATAAGTACAGTGATGTTTTAACACTGAGGTTATAGGAAGTGTTACTCACGTGAGACTGTTGCCCCTAAAGGTTAAGTAACCGACTAAATCAAATTATCGTCTCGTTCCTACTACAGAATCGTAACTAGTACCGGGCTGACTTATCCTGTTAATTTTGTGTCGGAGGCTGTACACTAAGATTTTGATTTGAATACCTTTCACTTCTAGTATGACGCATTCCTCACAGCAATTTCATTTTGGAACACATGTTGGCTACGAACAAAACTGTAACTGATCGTGTATTAAGTATTCCGTGTGTGAAATATTCTTGGAAGGAGAAAGTTGAGGGGGGATGGTCATACGTTATTGCAGCGGTTTGTTGTCCCAGAGGACTATAAACGGAAAAATAAAAAATAAAAACAATAAAGAACAACTGTGTAAATAAAACAATGTAATGATCGAGAAGCTGTTAAGTGAACATTCGATCGTGAAAACTCACTCGGGTCACGTTCTGAACACCTTAAACTGAAATTACGACTTAAAATACGACGTTTTAAAAACGTGCTTAGTGTACAGAATAATTTATCATACGATTGTACTTGTGAAATTTAAAACAAAACCCGCTGGGCGCATGCAGTAGGTGGTAGCTGATACATGAAGAGTTAAAAAATGTTATTAACTGCAATTTATATGAAATGTTTTGTGAGTTTTCTCTACAATTGCTACTCTCTAGATTTCTTGTTATTATCTATTGCATATGTCCCACGTTTATTGTTTTAATCTTACAAGAATTTTCATAGGAGAAATTAGGTACCTTATACTTTTCAGTCCAATTTAAAAACGTAGTATAGTAAAAAAAAAAATATTATTTTTTTGCAAGTGTGACATTTTTCAACCTACTTGAAAGAAAACATTGTACCTAACAGACAAACAAACTAAAAACAGACAAGAAAGCTAGTCAATATTGCAGTTTCATCCAGTCTGAGCTATGTTTATACAAAGTTTCAAGTCTCTAGCTCACCGAAAAGTTAGCTTGAAATCGAGTATAAAACTTGTGTATCAAATAAACAAACAGACAAACAAGAAAGAGAGTTTTAAAGAAAAGGCGACCTGGTTGTTATCGACCCATACGTAAATAAAATCAAAACAAGAAACTTCTTAAACGGAATTGTGTCAAATCACAGGAAATACAAATGAATGAGAAGCGAAATTTCAAAAGAAATAACCAAGCTAGATAACAAAGTATACTGACAAAACTTAGGACAACGAAATTAAGACAGCTCAGACTATAACTATGACGAAGACAACGTTTTGGGTGTAATATTTTCTTTGTCATAGGGAACATGACCTTGGAGTCATGGCACTAACCAAAATTTACGTTCAACATGTTAAATCGTATTACCATGTGTTATGTCACTTTTTCATATATCACTTTCGGACCCAAACTTATAACTTAGGAAATCATTTCTACAGAAATCAAAACACAGTAAAAACTGTAAGCAAA